>JAAZQE010000218.1:0-39366 GCA_013620735.1 Clavariopsis aquatica
CCCCTAACCCGCCCACGGGATGCAACAATCCTGCTAGCGTCCCCCAAATTGCGAAGACTGTGCCCAGTGCCCAATTTGCCAGCCAGGCACAGAACCTTCCAGTTGGATTTGGCCCTGTTCAATCCAACGGACAGAATGTTGTCTTATGGACTATCAATGGCACTTCGATGATAATCGATCCTGGAAAGCCTACTCTTGCGTATCTTGCTGAAGGCAACACAAGTTATCCCCAATCATATAATCTTGTTGAGGTCTCTCCAACAGCTCAGGTACACATTCTACTCTCCTCTGGTGCTAGCCTTCCTAATCAATGATAGTGGACATATTGGGTCATCCAACAAGCTCCTGGAGCTCCCCCAATTGCCCACCCCATTCACTTGCACGGCCATGATATGTTCATTCTTGGTTCAGGGGCTGGCCAATTTGCTAACAATGATATCGCTAATATCGCTAGCTTGAAGTTTATCAATCCACCACGCCGTGATGTTGCTTTCCTTCCAGGTGGAGGCTGGCTCGTCATTGCCTATCCAACTGATAACCCAGGAGCCTGGTTGGTATGTTGGCCAATTATTCTATTCTCTTCGTGACCATTAATGTTAAATAATATCAGATGCATTGCCATATCGCATTTCACGTCTCAATGGGTCTTAGTGTACAGTTCCTGGAGCGTAAATCTGAGATCAAGAAACCAGTCACAAATTCAGAGTGGTTCAACACATGCACTAACTGGAACAACTACCAACGCAACAAACCCGTCTATCCTCAAGACGACTCTGGCTTGAAGAAGAGGTGGCCTCCAGTCATAGGTGGCATGGGTGTTGAGATCTAAATAAGAGAGCCTTTGGTTTGTCGACAGAGCCCCTTAATGGAAAACACCATTGCAGCCCACCATTGGGACTTGCACACCCACAAACACAAGTCCTTGTTTGCTACATTCTTCGTATCTCTTTTGTCGCCATTCCTTCCCTCTTTGTGAGGGTTCTTTTAGCTAGGTTTCTCGCCTCAACATTTATACACCTTTTCTCTGCGTACATGAATGCAATATGTCTATACATAAATTTGCCTGCGACGCTTTATACATGCCATTATCCATTATTTAATGATTAACGGCCCAAGCTTACAGCTTTTCGAACTCGTTCACAAGGGTAGGTGTGTATGATTTACTGGGGTCTCCAACAGCAGCCAATAACGTGTCGCGTTCAATTTGCCGGTGCAGGAGTAAACGCCTGGTGCGGGGAAGGCTCCGCCAAAGCACCTTGTTCTGACCCAAACATGACTTACGGGTATCACAAGATCTTCCCCTTCCTTTCTGCGTGCAATATACCCAAGCCAATCAATTCAAAGGTCAACCACGAGTCGACGAATCACTTCGGATGCTAACCAAGGCGGTCCCTCGGCCAATGTGTCGTCGGCCTTATTAGGAACTTGGGATGGAAGAAATGGGAAGCGAAAGGTATTGAACAGGGGAGCTCTATGCCCCGCATAGAGGAGAGGGGTAGCTCCATCCTACTTAGCGTTGCTTATGGAGGATCGAGGATTGTTTGGCGAGGAGTTTAAAAGGATCGGCCCTGCTGTGTCGAGCTGACACCTACTTGGAAGTCTATGCTCTTTGCTTCGCCGCATTTTCAAATGTTAGAGCTGCAACTTGCTCATTTAAACTGTTGTAACCTTCGTAGCAACACTACCCGACACCTTATCGGCACATATAAAATCTAACATAAACTCGACAATAATATGGCGACAATGACGGAGGCAACGAGAGCAACTGGACCAACAACAATCAGAGAAGTTAATGGAAATGATACAATTGAAAAGGGAACACCCCTTGCACATACCACGACAAACATTTCTCTTTCACCAGAGCTATTCGAGAAGGTACATGGTCTTCCTTCCCATGCATTTGCTACTCGCAGCAATATTCTGAGAACATATATAGCTTTACCTCGCACCTAAGATTCCCCGCGCCGTTGATCATGCCACCCGATACGCGAATGCTACTCCTCTCGGATTCTTAGGGTAGGATTTGCTTGCTTCATAACGTGTTAGAGTGAGAATGATACTAATACGAATAGATTTGTGATTTCGACATTCACGTTTAGCATGGTACTGATGGGGTGGGGTGGAGCATCAGGGTTGCCTGCCGTTGCGTCAGTCTCAATTATGCAAATCATCTCTACGTACCACCCAACCGAAGCTAATTAGCCATTAGTGGAATATTCTTTTTTACTGGACCCGTACTCCTCCTCCTTTCCACAATCTTTCTTTGGATCCAAGCGCAGTTCTTCCCCATGATGGTTTGTGGGCTTTTCTGTGTATTCTGGCTCTCTTTTGGGCTTCTTCAGCTTCCCACGCTAGGTCTCGCAACCACATACTCGGCGACTGGAAGTGCAGCTGAGGGTGCCATTAGCAAGGAAATGAATGCTGTCATCGCGCTATACCTGTTAGTTTGGGGTTTTGCACTAGGTACCTTCTGGCTATTTACGATCAGGATCAATGCCGTGTTTGCGGGGATTTTTGGTTTTGTGACAATCGGGGCGTGGGTCTTGAGTGGGGCGTACTGGAAGTTGAGTCAGCATAAGTTTGATCAGGCATTGAAGTTGCAGAAGGTAAGTAATGATTGTCTCTGTAAGAGAGAAGGGAAAACGAAAGAGCTAATGTATGTGATCGGTCTAGGCTGGAGGGGCTTTACTGTTCATCGTGGCGATGCTGGGCTGGTACATGACAATTGTCATTATGGCAGCTGAGATGCGATGGACGGTTAACTTGCCCGTATTCGATCTTTCCCATTACTGGAAAGGGACAGATGTCGAATTGGCTGCTATGGAGAATGAGAAGACAGACTGAGGCGTTGGGGTCTGATAGATGATTCCACTTGGCGGTTGAACACTAGGCTAATGGCGAGAGCCAGAGAAGGAACGGATTGAATCTTGCATTTAATATATATCACTTCGGATGAAATCACTCGGGGCCTCACGCTAGGTTATTAAGCTGTGAGTTGGAGATGCTAGTGTCGGATGGTTTAACTTGAAGATGCGTCGTAACAGTGCTACAAATACACATAGTGTAGACTACGTTTTTATATAGAGACACTCGCTGTCCCATCCCACCTATATGAGATATACGATATTGGTGTTTGTCGCGTCAAAAATGACTTCGTGGCACGCGATAGAGCCGATATAGCAAAAAAGAAAACCAACGATGAACTCACCTCAACATGTACTACAACAACCTCGCCTTACGAGGTATCTGCGAAAGTACTGAACGCGCATGTACATTTCCGAGACTTTTCTAACCACTATGAGTTAATATTGTGTAGAATATTGGATGCCACCAAGGCCGTTTGTTGGTAGAATAGATGATGGCATACAGTCACACCGCAAAAGTTCGGCTACATGAGGCGCTCGGGCCTCCATCACCATTTTGAGGTCAATATTCAAATGCATATAACTCCATACCACATAGACCAAATTAGACAGGTTTGGGCTCAAATTGATCGTATTACACTCAATATTTAGTCTGATATCCCTTTGCACATTGTACAGCGTCTAGGCGTCATGGCATAGAATGTATCAGCCTGCAGATCAGCCTATCTGGTATAGCAGCCCAGGCCTCCTTCAACCCAGCTTTAAAACACTCCCACTCTTCAGCAGTATCTCCCATAGTATCAAACTCAGGATAGAGCTCATAGAGCTTCTTTTTAAGTGCCCACTACACATGTTCTATTAGGTTAAGGTCTGGTGAGTATGGTGGCCAGTTAATAGTCCAGATCCTGTAAAGCTCTAGCCACTCTTTTAAATAATTAGCAGTATAGATAGGTGTGTTATCCTGCATAAACCTCTTACTAGCTTTATATTAATTAGCAAGGCCTTCCTAAAGTGCTTTAGTATAGCTCTATAAGGTATATCTATTGCGCGCTGCTGAAGAGTCCCTTGTTATAAGTACTAAAGGACTACAGCCAACTCTACCACCAGGAGTTATCTAAATTAATCCCCATACCATACACGCAGGTTGCCTTGCAGAGGAGACCTCCTCTACCATCTCTTTATCCCATTTCTTATGTAGTAGCTGCTATACCTATACTAAATTATAGCCAGAACTGCGCGCAACTGAGTATTTATCAGAAAGCTTTAAAGTAGCTCTTTTAAAGTTAAAGTCTCTCCACTTCTTAGCAAACTCTAGATGTAATTTTGCTGTAGCAGCCTTAATAACTAGTCTATGCTTTGCTCTAAACTTAGTAAGGCCCTCCTCCTCTAAAGCACACCTTATAGTATCACAAGAAACAGTTAGGTAGGCATTTTCATTATCCTAAAGTCCTGCCTCTTTAATAAGTTCATTGTACTCAATTTTTAGACTCTTTCTAGCAATGCAATGTAGCTGGCAATAATCTCTTCTAGTTAAAATAGGTAGGCAGCCCATATAAGGGTGCAATAGGTTGCTAGAGGTAGTCTTCCATTAGTATATAGTTCTTTGTACACAGCTCTGCGAGCAGCCAAGCGTTTCTGCAATCTCTGCCCTAGGTACACCAGCCTCTGCTTGGGATAGACAAAAAACATGTTGATTATTTAATAATTCATGATTTGGCATTCAATTGCCTAAAATTTCAGTGCCAAATGACCTTATATTAATGTTGTTGTATGTAATTGAAAATAAGACGCGTGTTTTGATTCTCACAACACGCGAGGTGGCTTGTGCTCATGTAGCCGAACTTTTGCCTTAGTACTGTATAAGGTACCGGTATTGCTTGGCACCCGGAAATGCATCTTCCAGGCTCAAGCTGCACTGTTCCTGCAACACTCCAGCGTAAACATGGCACGACACTAATGCATTCTATCTCGCATCTAAACTTTTGTCTCACGCAACGGCGATCATCCTTTGCTCCAGATACGACAACTCCCATGACCACGGTAACGGGATTACAAACAAATAATGACCTTAAAGGACTAAACAGCGAGTTCAGGGCGCCACCATTCGTTTCTCGTGTCTCCCACTACTCATACAATTATCACTCATGCTCCTTGGTAACTGCCTCATGGCGGGCAATGTCTTTTTTAAATGCTATGAGGAAAACACCAACCCCATACAATCGAAGATGTTGCCAGTATATGGCGGTTGACATTTTCCGCGATGAGTCCCTAGGCCAAGCCGCCAGGTTTACCTCCGCATAACCCCACAACGCCCCAACCTGCAATGAGTAGACTAGCACCTAAAATGTACATTTCACCGCGGTTCCGAACATACGCGACTCCCATAATAGCCATGATGTCGTCCGTTCTGTGGGGGTGAAATGGCAATCCTAGACTTTTGTGGAGAACCCCGGGGCGGCCTATCCATAAACAGGATCTGATATCTGGGATAACAGAGAAATATTTATAAGACCCACATCCCCAGACTTCCTTCCCAGCCATATTCTTGGTCACCATAGTACTTAGGTTGTCCTTCCTTTTCGGCGTGTCCTCTGAACCCCATCGCCAGCATGGCTGCCAAAGCAAGCACCACCCACGTCGACGAAATCGAGAATGTGAACAACTTAAATGATGAAGTTAATCAAGAGCACCATCACTTGGGAAAGGTAAACACCGCAAACGAAGAGATTATTCAACATCTTCAAAACACCGGTGAAGAGGTGGGTATGACATTTCGCAGTGTAATGGCGGCAATAGTAAGGTTTTCTCTCGTCCCTCTTTGTGGCTGAAATCTAAATGTTATTCTAGACCATGGGTATGTGTTATAACGCATATTTATTCACGCTCTTAATTCCACCCGCAATCCTGACCTTCATCAATGCGGACCTCGGGCCCGATCCTCGGTACACATGGATCACTATCTCGTGGAACCTTGGAGGGGCCATGTTCGTTACCATTGGAGGACGCCTCTCGGATATCTTTGGTCGCAGGTGGTTCTTCATTGCCGGATCAGTTACACTTATCATTGGAAGTATCGTTTCTGCAACAGGCCGAAGCATTGGTCAAATGATTGCAGGTGGAGCTATCTTCGGTGCGGGTTCAGGATTTCTAGAAATGGCATTCGGGGCTGTTCAAGTAAGCTTTATGGTTTCACTCATGCTCCATCAATCTTACAACGCCCAGGAAATTGTTCCCAGCAAGTATCGCCACGTTACCATCGGTCTCTTTGACGCAGCCTCGGTTATTGCTCAAATAATGCCTCTCGTATCGTGGATCATCATTAAGAAGACAGGAAATTGGCGCAACTGCTACTACATGATGATTGGGTTTCAAGTTATCAATCTCATCCTCCTCTGCATCTTCTATCATCCCCCTGGATTTGCGGAGAAGAAGGCTCAGCACGGAAAGACTCGAATGCAGTTACTGCGAGACTTCGACTGGCTAGGGCTTTTCCTCTTCATTGCGGGCTGCACTTTATTCATTGTTGGCGTTAGTTGGGGAGGTACATTACATCCATGGATCTCTAGCGCTACACTGGGTCCCAAAATTGTTGGACTCTTAACCTTGCTTGGTTTGGGGTTTTACGAAGCTTACGCGCCCATCAAGGAGCCCCTTTTCCCGCCCCGTCTATTTAGGGCTATGCGACAGTAAGTCTGTAGTGCCTAATCACGTAGATCATTGTCTGACAATATCAGATTCACAATCCCAATGCTAGTCATGGCTATTGGTGGAATGCAGTATTATTCGAACGCCACGTTGTGGAACCGTCTGTCCCAGCTTCTCTACGCGGGTGACGAGGTTTCCAAAGGACTTTATGGGGAGGTTTTACCCCTCGGCTCTGTCCGTAGGTTTTCACTTCCCTCTTCCACGCCATTCAGTGTTCTCTAATATTGAATAGTTGGCGGAATAATTGTAGCCTTCAGTAAAAAGATCGGCCACCAACGCTGGCAGGTTTTATTTGCCATCGCACTACAAACTGCTTGCGTCGGTGCCTTGTCCACAGCTACACTTGATAACCCAGTCAAGTCAATCATCCTCACTTTCTTCGTTTCTCTCTGCACATCCATCAACCTTCTTAACGGCATGGTGCTTGTAGGCTTCGGTATCGTCTACCAAGAAGACATGTAAATCAACTTCAGAACATTATCAAGATATCAGAATCTAACAAACATCTAGTGGTACAGCCGCCGGACTTGCTGGAACCTCTCGCCTCCTCGCTGGTGCTGTTGCAACTGCGATCTTTAGCAATGTAACCAATAACAAATACGCTGAGTCGCTTTCTGAAGCCGTTCGTTCGAACGTGTCTCGCTTCAACCTCAACGCCACAACGCTCACTAAGCTTATAACTGCCGCCAAACTGAACACTGAAGCAGCCTTCAAAGTTGTACCCGGGATTACACCAGAGATACAAGCAGCGGCAAAGTTGGGAAACAAACAAGCATACTTAACTGGCGCTCATTTGTCGTATCAGGTTGCACTAGCTTTTGGTATTTGTGGTGTTATTGCTGCGTTTTTCTTGTCAAGCGTCGACGAACGGAAGTACACTGGGAAGACTGTTGCTGTACAGGGTGGGGATAGGAAAGCGCTGGAAGAGAAGAAATTGCATGGTACTGTTTGATCAACGCAATGATAGAGGCCATTTAGGGGATTTCCTCGCTTTCTATATTCGCGGGACTAAGTAACATCATCTAATGACATATCTCACTTATACTTTTTACGCTCCATTTTCTTTTGAACGGCCATGACTGGTGTCAATTGATTCAGAAATGGAAAAAATGGAAAAAAGGAAAGACACGACAGAACCACCCCTCTTGATTTCTGTACTCAACCGGACTGTGGTCTAGGTTCCAGCCATTTATTCGACCTCGCTAGCAATGACTCGCTATTCCTCACCCTACTTTTCAACTTTTTCCACCCAATTTATCGCATAGGTCCACCCATTCCTCAAAGAATAATTTTAATTTCAAGTGGGTCAGAAGCAAAACTTGAATAAGACACTGGTATGCCTCAGGGCACAGCCTATAGCACAAGCCGCATGGGTAAGTCAAGTGGCTCACACATTTAGGAATTATATACCAAGGTGTTCCATAACACTTTTGAAAGGGCCGCAAGTAACTTGCTGGACTTTTAAGGTGATCCGGGACTTATAATGCAGGAGCCTGTGGAATTAGGCACATTGATGTACGTTCGGCAATTTGGGTCACTTGGGCCTATGATTAGAGCAACGTATTGTGCTAAGTTAGAAGAGAAATACTTTTATGAGAGAACTTACCATACCGGTTAGGTTGTAGGTAGTATAAAGGTCACAGGTGTTTTCTTGGGTTGCCCCGAAGTCGACGTATCATTTGCGACTCGTTAAGTCTGAACTATTTACCTAGGTAATCCCCTCCTCATAGTCATCCTTTCCACGCTGTATCTTCTATTCATTTTACCAAATCAATTTAAGACTCAATTCTGACTAGCAATCATGGCATCTATACCGGTAGTAGAAGAAATTATCATTGAAGCCAGAAATGGAGATAGAATGCAACAATATGACGTTATTATCATTGGAGCTGGATTCTCAGGAATAGCGAATTTGCACCGACTAAGAGGTGATGGGTTGAAGTGCCATGTCTTCGAAGCCGGTACGTAACGTTTTCACTTAACTAGAGGTTTATAGATTCGGTAGCGTGGGATTGAAATTCTTTCAACCCCTTTGCTTCAGTCGGCAAAGATAGAAAATCTCTGATACATTCCCCCAAGACCACAATTGACACTACTCTAGGAAGCGATTTTGGTGGCGTATGGTTCTGGAACCGATATCCAGGTGCGCGCGTCGACTCCGAAACACCTTTCTACCAACTCAATATCCCCGCCGTATACAATACCTGGAATTTCTCCTCACGATTTCCAGACCACGTTGAACTACGAAAATATATGGCACATGTGGATTCCGTCCTTGGTCTACGGAAAGATGTATCATTCAACGAGCGGGTAAACTCCACTGTATGGAACACTGCATCATCAGAGTGGGAGATTGGTACAGAGACTGGTGTTAAGGCGAGCGCGAGATGGCTCGTCCTTGCTACGGGCTTATTACATCGTACACATTTTCCTGAATTCCCGGGTCTGAATAAATTTACAGGAGCAGTACACCACTCAGGTTCCTGGCCTGAAGACACCAGCGTAAAAGGGAAAAAGGTGGCAATAATAGGTGCTGGTGCCACATCGGTGCAAATCGTTCAAGAACTCGCCAAAGAAGCTGGACAGCTGACCTTGCTAATGCGGAGGCCCTCATACTGCATACCAATGCACCAACGAAAGTGGACAGCGGAAGAGCAAGAGGCTTGGAAAGGATATTACCCTTCTCTCTTCGCCGCTGGTCGGAATTCTGCAGTTGGATTCCCGACAGTAAGATCTGATAAACGTGTGCAAGATGATTCGGTAGAGGAAAGGGAGAAAACTTTTGAAAGGTTATGGAAATCGGGTGGGTTTCAATTCCTACTGCGAAACTACCATGATATTTTGCTGAACAAGGACGCGAATGCCGCGGTGTATGACTTCTGGAAGAGGAAAGTGAGAGAAAGATTGACGGATCCGAGGAAGCAAAAACTGATGGCACCAGATGAAGCGCCGTATTATTTCGGGACCAAGAGGACGCCACTTGAGAATGATTACTACGACGTCCTTAACCAGCAGAATGTAGATATTGTTGACTTGAACACGAATCCGCTTACAGATTTCACTGAGAAGGGGATGCAGCTAAAGGGCGAAGCGCAGGTGAGGGAGTTCGATGTCGTAGTCCTCGCAACAGGTTTCGACTCCTTCACCGGCTCTTTAACGCACATGGGTCTTAAAAACAAACATGGGATCGACATCAAAGACGCATGGGCTAGCGGTGTAAGCACCTACCTAGGAATGATGATGCACGGTTTCCCAAACGCATTTATGGTGTACTCGCCTCACGCGCCCACCGCTCTCTCCAACGGCCCTACAATTCTGGAGGCCCAAACAGACTTCGTTTGCGATGCTATAAACATGCTGCGAGAGCAGGGGGTGAAGAGTATTGAGGCGACGAGAGAGGCAGAAAGAGAGTGGAAGGATGGAATGAATGCTATGATACAGTGAGTAAACTTGTCGCATTGAAGTGTGGAAGTAGTCTTTGACAAAGAAGATAGACACACATTATACCCCTTCACGAATTCTTGGTGGAATGGAGCAAATATACCAGGGAAGAAATCGCAGAATATGACATACATTGGAGGAATTGATAATTATGAGAAACAGTGCCGACAGACAATGATTGGTTGGAAAGGGTTCGAAGTCACTGCGGTGTAATAGACATTGAGGGACTAATCAGGACATGTAATTTCTAGGAGATATGCTAGGGCTATCAAGTACTGAATTAGTCTTGTTACCCTATTTCCAGAAGGTCCTTCTCCCACACCAGGAAGCAGGCTACGGAAATCTACATTTATTTTTACCATTGTGAATAATGTCCCAATATCTGCAAAAAGAAAAGTCGAATGTCCTCCTTCTTTACCGAAGTCGGGTCGGAAAGGATGTATAATTATTTTACAGTAACTGTAGATTCGGATATACCGCCAGATGAATGCCATGCTCGAAATGCATGCCCAAGAACTCAAGACGATATCCCTTCTAAAAAAAAGTAAGAAGTGGAGTGAAACAAAAGGCCTGTTAGTACGGCTCATGTCCTATGTATTATGGAAAGGGAAATCTTCCTGGAAAATTTCATAGTCCTGGATAAAACCCAGATATAGCAGAAGGGTTCGCACTCATCACTCATCCTCACTCTCATCCTCCTCATTGACTGTCTTTTTGTTCTTCCGTTGCTTTGAACCCCTCGCCCCGGTGTCTCTCTTCTTTTTCCTCTCGACTTGGTCGCCAACTCGCTCTCGCTCACTAGTCCCTTCTTCATGAAGGCCTTTCTCGAGTGTCTTGAACTCCTCACCCTCAGGGTCCATGCCTACTAAGCTCTCTAGAAGCTTAATCTCGCGGGCCCAGATACCCTTGTCTTCAATCTTTTTTCCATCTCTAATCACATCTATAGGGGTCTCGAGGATCATGGGTAGACCGTGGAGACGTTCATCATTGACGATGTTATGGAAGCTTGTTAAGCCGAGATAGCCAGTACCAATGCGTGCATGAAGGTCACGATGTGAATCAAATGGGGCTTTAGAATCGTTCATATGGAGAGCTTTGAGATATTTCAAGCCAATGACCTTGTCGAACTCCGTCATTGTCGAGGCGTAGGTGTCGGGGGTACGAACATCGTAGCCTGCGGCAAAGATGTGACAAGTGTCGATACAGACGCCGATACGATCTTTATTCTCGACGAGATATATGATATCAGCGATATCTTTGAATGTTCCGCCGATCGTGTTTCCCATCGAAGCCATGGTCTCTAGGACTGGGATGACCTCGCCGGTAGCAGGATTTTTGTGTGCTTGGTTGATATTCTCGGCGATGATCTTGATTCCTTCCTCTCGTGTTGATGCGTTCGCATTTCCGGGGTGGAAATTGTATAGTTTAATACCCAGGGTATGGCAACGGGTGAGATCATCTAAGAATGATTCGTAAGCCTGTTTCTTGCGATCGACATCCGGATGGGCGAGATTGACGAGGTAAGATCCGTGAGGGAGACAGCATGAGCTAGTATCGATGCCGTGCTTTTTGCAGCCGTCGAGAAACAGAGACGCAAGCGCAGGATCGAGAGGGGGATTATCCCATTTGCGCTGGTTTTTCAGGAATAGAGCGAATGCGTTTGCCCTATTGTAGTTTAGCATAAGTTATGACGAATACTATTTGAAGTTTGGCAAAACGATGGGAGTAAGGTATGATAAACCAGCTACTGAGCGCCCTGCTTGGAAATATGCGATTTTGGGACTGAATATTGGTACAATCGAGGAGGTTTCCAATTAGATAGAGAGAAAATACATACCCAATATGTCGGAGGTTAGGAATGGCATTCTGCACACCTAATTTACGTCCCGTAAACTATTAGCCAATGTCCATATCTAGGCTAAGAGCAAAGAGTGATCAACACGTACCGCCGGCAGTACTAACATGCGCACCAACGCACAGCTTGCTACCAACTGACCGCTGCTCAAGTGGTGCCAAATTCACCTCCTTCTTGGTCCGCTTGTTTTGGGTCTTTTTCACGGTGATCTCACCTCTTTCGTGGTCGTCCGACTTGGCCTTCCTCGTTGCTGATTTCTTAGTCTTGGGGGTGCCCTCAGTCTCACTGTCTTCATCCTTGAGGTTGGCCTTGCGCTTCCCACTCTGGCCGTTGATCTTGAGAATGACTTGCGGTGCTACTGTATCTTGTATATTCCCAGGTGAGAGCAACAGCGACGATTGGGACTTCATCTTGAGGAGTTTGGGTCCCATTGTAACCCTTGATGTGCAGGGATCGTAAGGTATGTACGACTGGGGGCTAATGTAGGTTGGCGGGCAGATAGGCGATTGGCACACGCTTGAGTAGGTAGACTCAAATTCCTGGTGATAGAGAGGTACTGGAGTGATATGCAGTGAGCGGTGAGTAAAAAAGGCTTAAGGGGGAGCATCTTCTGACTCACCTATGGGACGGGACCACCATACAGAAGATGCACCCAGGCGATGACCTCGAAAAGAAGTCAAAGGTCGCAACAGAGGGTGGGAGGAAGGGTTAGCTTGTTTTTGCAAGAAGATTATGGATCCTTGCGACACTTTGCGCCACAGAATGCTTTCACAGAGAGACCGAGAGCAAGCCTGTTGCAAATATTCAACTCCCTCTGGTGACGAGATGGAGAGGTCGGTCAGGAGGCAAGTGAAGGGAGGCCGCAAGATAGATGCAAGAGATGAAGGAGAGAGAGAAGTGGTGAGCCTCATACAGTTTGTATGTTGAGGACTAGTTGTTGATGTGTACTGGAGACCACGATGGAGTGCGAAACGAATGATGAGCTTCATGGATCTGTTGCGCGCACGCGTCAAATCGCCGAACGCCGGCTCACGTGCGGCCCCACTAACGTTAGTTACCGGTAAAGCTTGAGCCTCCAAAATTTCTCTCTACATCCCACCTCTACCAACAACACCCCAACCGTTCGCCCACGCTCTCTCATCATCATGCCAAAAGTCAAACGAAAAGAGTCCTCAGGGGCACCCGCCTCTCCCTACGCCAAATCGACCGAGAAATCTGCTGCCGCACACTCTATTTTTAAAATGAACACAGACCTCGGCCAGCACATTCTCAAGAACCCCGGCGTCGCCAACGCAATCGTCTCGAAAGCCTCCTTGAAACAATCCGATCATGTTCTCGAGGTCGGTCCTGGAACTGGAAATCTAACTGTTCTGATCCTGAAAGCCGCGAAAGCAGTGACGGCAGTGGAAATGGACCCACGTATGGCTGCCGAATTGACAAAACGAGTGCAAGGTACGCCAGAAGCAAAACGCCTCAAGGTTCTTCTTGGGGATGTAATAAAGACTGAACTTCCCTATTTCGACGTGTGCATATCCAACACACCGTACCAGATTTCTTCGCCGCTGGTCTTCAAGCTACTCTCGCTCCCACACCCACCTCGATGCTGCATCCTCATGTTCCAGCGCGAATTCGCAATGAGGCTATTCGCTAAACCCGGGGAGAAACTATATTCCCGCCTGAGTGTCAACGTGCAAATGTGGGCTAAAGTCTCGCATGTCATGAAAGTCGGACGAAACAATTTTAACCCTCCGCCACAAGTCGAATCGAATGTTGTCCGAATCGAACCAAAGAATCCACGCCCGCAGATCAGTTATGAAGAATGGGATGGATTACTTAGGATATGTTTCGTGCGGAAAAATAGGACGCTGAGGGCTGCTTTTCTGGGGACGAGCGCTGTGGTTGAGCTGCTGGCTGGTAATTATAGGCTGTGGTGTGCGCAGAATGATATATCAGTTGATGACTCTCCCACGACTGGGGATGAGGAGGCAGATGTAATGGATGTCGATCATGTGGCATTGGAAGAGCAAGAAGAAACATGGCACGGGTTTTCCGACGCCGACGACAATGATGATGACAATATACCGGACTTTTTCAAGCAGGAGCAGGCCAAGATTATAGTGAAAGGTCTGAACCGTAAGAAGAAGGGCCGTGTGTCGGAACTCGTGAGAGAGAAGATACGGAGGGTGTTGGAGGATGAGACAGAGTTGGCGGAGAAGCGAGCCAGACTCTGCGATGAAGGGGATTTTATGAAGATGCTATATGCCTTTAATCAAGAGGGAATACACTTCAACTAAAAACTAAACACACGGGGATTAGAGGTGCATTGGACATGCATATTATGGAGTTTTGATGGCTTGGGTGGCAATGAGTGAATTGAGGCGTTGGGGTATACCAAAAACTTATGCATGAAATTCGTGTCTACCGATAGAGGGATATCAATCGAGCCTACCTTTCGATCTAAAAATCTTTGCATTTATATTGTCTCCTCGAACTTCCTGATCAGCTGCCCCTTTTCTTCCAAGTGCTCTTTGACCTGTTTAACTGTATACTCTGCTCGATGGAACATGCCCGCGCCCAATGCCGCATCTGTCGCCGTCTCTTCAAACACCTCTCTGAAATGATCGGGATTTCCAGCCCCACTACTTGCAATGACGGGGATTTTGATTGTTGCTTTAACGTCATTAATGAGTTCGAGGTCAAACCCACTATTTGACCCATCTTTATCGATGCAGTTTAGTAGTATCTCGCCCGCGCCCATGACTTCGACCGCTGTGACGAGCTGTTGGACATCAAAATCCCTGCCTTCCCGGCCGCCTTTAATGGTGCACTGGTACCAACAGTATTCCTCTCCATCCGGTCCTAGAGTTTTCGTTTTGATTGTGTGATGAGTTGTGGAGTTAGGGGAGGAGACATAAACGCGACGAGGGTCGACACTGATTACCACGGCTTGATTTCCATAGGCCGCAGAGATAGTCTCGATAGCAGTGGTTCCAGAAAGCTGTTTCCCTCTCGCATAGTACTCCTCTGCGGCGGTCACAGCATCAGAGCCGATACTGACTTTGTCCGCGCCGGACTTGAAATACATAGTTGCAATATCCAGTGCTGAGATTTTAGTGCCGTCTGTGTCTACAGTGTCTCTGATACCACCCCCTATTGTGAGAGGTACGAAAACAGTTTCGCTTGTTCTCTTTAGAATTTCCAGCATTGGAGTGTCGGCGACAGGACAGTTTCGGAAGGACGTGATATTAAGGAAGGTAATTTCGTCCGCACCCTGCTCGTAGTACCTCTGCGCCATGTCCACAGGCTTGCCTAGATTGCGCACGGAACCACCCGCCGATACGCCATCTTTTTCTCGCACGTCATATTGATCCCCTTTCGTGACTACTAGATCGCCATGGTCGTTTGTGCGTACATCGAGACAGGCGATGACTCTTCTTGTCAGTCCTTCTTTCCTTGATTTAGCAGGTGGCATCTTAGCCCCTTTTTGACTTATATTTCCCTCCAAGAACGCTTTAATGACCCTGAGCCCCGCAGCTCCGCTCTTCTCGGGATGGAACTGCGTTGCAAATACGTTGTCTCTTGCCACAGCTCCCACAAACTCCTCATTTCCATATTTTGCTGTTGCAACTGCCCAGCCTTCCTTTTCCAACTCACCCTCTGTATATAGCGCGGCATAAGAGTGTACATAGTAGTACCTAGAATCAGGCCGCAGCCCGTACAGGCTCTCATCTATGGTGTCTCCCTTAGGCGATGTGTTTGCCGAATTCCATCCAATGTGCGGCACACTCTTGTCCTCGTCGCGAAACTTCTGTAGTCGTGAAGGTATTAGTCCCAGGCCGTTGACCTCCGGGTCTTCTTCAGACCCATTGAACAGAGCCTGTAGTCCAACACATATTCCCATGAACGGTTTCCCGGCTTTAATGTGCTCTTGGATAGGTCCAGTATAGCCCGCTTTCTCGAGTTGTGAGAGACAGTAACCAAAATGGCCAACGCCAGGGATAATTAGTTTCTAGGACCGCAGCTATATCAGTACGTGTCAATCGGTGTGGTTGTGTGAGCTGTGAGGGGGCTTTACCTCTGCGGAGGGCACGTCGGCAGGCGACTTGACCCATTCTACTGTGTAGCCGACTTTTTCGATAGCATTGACGAGGGAGCGCACGTTGCCCGCAACATAGTCGAGCAGGTGAACCGAAGGCATGCTCGATAAGAATCAGACGAAAAAGAAAGGGATTTGAGGGAGTGGTGAAGTGAGGGAAGCGAAGCGAAGTAAAAGAAAAGTAGCGACTCATTCAGTGACGAACTTTTGTTTTGACCCCGCGATCGGAGGGGCAGCTTCGGGGCAAGGACGCTAGTGCGTTAGCGTGCCAAGGTATCAAAAGTTCATGGAAAACGCAGACTCAGCATACCTTCGTACTCTAAACTCCATATCTCCCAGCCACATATACCCGTAAACTGCTCTTGCCGTTACGATGACACGAAAGCTCAAATATCACGAGCAGAAGCTTCTCAAGAAAGTCGATTTCACCACATACAAAAGCGATGGAAACCACAGGGATGCCGCCGTGATAAGGAGATATGCCATCCAGAAACCCGACGACTATCGCAAGTGAGTTTGCACCTTCTTCCAGCGTTTCACTTCCTAAAAAACATAGATACAATACAATCTGCGGCTCATTGCGGCAACTCGCCCATAAACTCTCCAACCTTGATCCATCTGACCCCTTCCGCCGCAAACACGAAGACCTCATGCTCGAAAAGCTGTTCGATATGGGTATTTTAGGGACTGGTGGAGGTGGCAAAGGAAAATTGAGTGACATTGAGCACAAAGTCACCGTGTCTGCGTTCGCCCGTCGGAGACTCCCTGTGGTTATGACACGACTACGCATGGCCGACACGGTCCAAGCAGCGACTACAATTATTGAGCAGGGACACGTCCGAGTAGGGACCGAGGTGGTCACAGATACGGCGTTTTTGGTAACGAGAAATATGGAAGACTTTGTGACTTGGGTAGACTCATCCAAGATCAAGAGGAACATCCTCAAGTATCGCGACAAGCTGGATGACTTCGATCTAGAGATGATATAAGGGTATGGGTTTCGAAGACGGAAATACATAGGGTGGTGTTTTGGGGCATATCACATTTTTGGGCGCTGGCATTCGATATTCACATGGACAAAATCTCGAAAGATGACTTGAAATTAATGCATCCATTGCTGTCTCTAACAATTTTCTATTACAAGTCACATGTTTTGGCTCTTAGAAGACAATAGGATTGAGGATAATTACAGGTCAGAGTCAACCCAACTGTAGCCCGCTTCCTGTGGTAGAGGCCGGCGCGTCTGATTAAAAGTATATACCGGAAGGGACGGTATGTCATGGCACTTCTCCCTAACACCACCCTCCCATTAATTTTTCATATGGCCACCCACTCTAATCAAGGCTGTGCACGGGTTGTGGATACATGGAAGCCTTGCGTAGGTACAGACCGCCTGGAGTGCTTTGGCACCGCCACCACCGCCACCATTGCCACCGTACTTGTGGGGTTTGCAGCCATCTACCAATATCTCGCTAGACCCAATCAACTACCCTACATGTGACCAATTCTGCAAGATTCGTAAAAGAGGTTGGAATGCGAGCTACGAGGCTGTACAAAGACACAAACAGGTTAGCTGATTGGACAGGGCATGACAAGTCGACACAGTTTCATTTGCTTGTCGTGATGGGCTGCATGCCCCCATGTTCTTTTTTCTCTCTTCCCTATGCGGCTGCCTGTCACCCCGCATCATGTATTGGTGAATCAAAGGATGGAAACTCCATGCTCCACTGCTCCTGCTATCTAAATGCTTCACTGTATCTAGTTTTTTTCCAACACGATTTGCAATTTCGTATTTCCTTTGGATTCATAATATATATCGTACTGGTACATTGTCAATATGTCATTTGTTCATGACACCGGCCTCACGGAGCTCTATTCGGGGCTTGGAAACGATGGCGAGCGTCCCCGAGCCAAGTAGGTTGTTCAATACATACTTTCATATACATTCTGACAAAACAAGTATCGTCTTCATCCATGGCTTAAACGGGCACCCACTCGAAACCTGGACCGCGAAATACAAAGCCGCAAGTAACGAACCAGAAGAGAGACATACTTCTGAAGCTTCCATCTCACTCCCAATCCGCAAAGCATCCAAAATCAAAATTGGCAACCCATTCAAACGCACCCAGACCAACACTTCCATCGGTCTAGAGCGTACGGGGTCGCATGCCCCATCGGCGTTCTCAGCAGACACGACCTCAGAATCAATCTCACCTGGCGAGTCTCTTATAGATCCCTTTAGTGCAGAGCCAGAAGCGTTGACGACACAATCATCCAATAAAAAAAAGATTTTCTGGCCACAGGACCTCCTGCCCAAAGACTTGCCCAATACCAAGATATATACTTTTGGATATGACGCAAAGCTCGTGGGGAACTCTACTGGAACGAAATCAAAATTGAGCTTCACGAAGCTTGCGCATGATCTTATGGTTACTTTAAACCGAGAGCTGGATGATAACACTCCTATAATTCTTTGTGCCCACAGCCTTGGGGGTGTGCTCTCGAAACGTGTATATATATATCTTCCTTGTTTAGTGCTGCTCCGTATTGTATTGACACAAGTCTAGGCGCTCTGGGCTTCATCAATTGATACGAATCCCGACCTTCAGAAACTCGCCAAAAACACGAAGGTCGTTATCTTCTTTGGAACACCACATCACGGTTCTAACAAAGCGAATTTGGCGGAGATTGCTACCCAGATCACTTCGCTGGCTGGACGCGATTCTCGGCAAAATTTAGCGTCTAGCTTGAAACTCAACTCTGAAATCCTAGATAACATACATACGGACTTCTTGAGACTGCTTCGGAATGGCCAGTTCTATATTCACAATTTCATCGAAGGTCGTGCTATCGCAGGAATCGGCAAGGTAAACCATAGAATGTGTTTGAGTAAGAGTGTCAACTGACAACATCTTTAGATAGTTGCAGACTATTCATCGAAGATTGACGATAGCAAGGGCATGCAAATTCATGAGGTTATTGATGGCGATCACCGGAGCATGAATCGATATAGCACTGCTCAAGATGCTGGATATCGAAAGGTGCTTGGCGCACTTCGACACTACATGAACAAACTGGACAAGAAACACGACATCGAACGCATGTGTAAGTATACGCTATATTATGTTTCCAGCCAATGCTAAGTAAAATGGAGCGATTGCAAGCAACCTCTCCAGAGATGTCCCAGGGAAAACCTACTTCAGTGTTCCACATGAGAGAAATGATTTCTTCGTAGGCCGAGAGGATTGTATTGGAGCGATAGACAGATTCTTCTCTGGCCCTAAGTATACATCATTCCTAGCGATTCATGGACTAGGCGGTATAGGGTATGTTATCTTATTTTAGCCTCTATAAGAAATCAACTGATGATGATGCTCATAGGAAAACGCAAGTTGCCATCGAATTCGCCAATCGGTGGAAACAGAAATACGAATTTGAATCTGTTTTTTGGGTGCATGCAAACAGTATCGACAGCTTCGATACAAGCTTAGATGGTATACTTGAAGAACTCAAAATCCCTGCATCTGCCGACACCAACGCCCGCACGGTCGTTGAGGAATGGCTGCGCAACCGATCTAATGGTCGTTGGCTGCTGATCATTGACAATGTAGACGACATCAGAGTAATCGACGGGAACAGCGGAAAGCGACGATTTAAAATGGTTTCTTGTATTCCCAAAGTGGATCATGGCCACGTATTGTTCACGACAAGATATAAGAGAGTCGCATTAGATTTAGCCAAAGATCTAGTTCACCTCGACCAAATGCCAGAACCTGAGGCTTTAGATCTCCTCAAGACCAGCCTTTCCGGGGAGTACGACGAATCACAATCAGCCAATGCAGAGAAGCTCGTCGAAGAGCTTTCCTATATCCCCCTCGCCATCGTGCACGCAGCAGCCTATATTCGCAGAAATCAGGAGACTATCGCGCACTACCTCGAGCTCTATGGAGAGTCTGAGGACAATCAAATGGCAATGTTAGAAAAAAGGTTTGAGGAATTAGAAGACTACGAATTCGAATCAGAGTCAGGTCCACCGAAAACGGTTTTGAAAACCTCTTGGCTCTCATTTCAGCGCCTCCAGACTGACAGAGAGGCAGGTCCGCTTGCCATGGAACTCCTGTCCCTCATGAGTTTCCTCGACCGCCAAGAAATCCCCCGATCAATGATGCAGAATTTTCAGCCTAAGGCGAGCAATCTTGTATTCAGCAATGCATGGAATGCTTTGAAGGTATATAGTTTGACCACGGAGAATACTGGATCGAGTACTTGCACCATGCATAGATTAGTCCAACTAAGTATGCGGAAATGGCTTGAGCAACTAGAGGATGAAAACCAGGCCAATAGATATAGCGAAGAGGCCCTGAAACTTCTCTCTGAAAACTTCCCAGATGGCTCATTTAATACCTGGGAGGAATGCAAGGCACTTATTATCCACGCAGACACGGTTTTGAAACATGCCGCAAGCTCTTACAATAAACCAGTACGAGCAAAGCTGCTTCAAGCCTGTGCAACATTCCAAGATGGCCGAGGACAGTATGCTGCTGCCGAAGTTAAACTCGCCGAGGTCATCAAACTCAAGACTGAACTGGTTGGTGCAGACAATACTGACACCTTACGAGCTATGGACAAACTTGCCTGGACGCTCCGGAATCAAGCCAAAAAGGACGAAGCTCTCGCTCTAGCCAAACAAACACACGAAATGAAGGAGAAATTGTTCGGTCAGACAAGTGCCGAAGCCCTGATCACGTCCCATATCGTCGGTACTATCATCGGAGATCAAGGCAAACACCAAGATGCCGCTAAGATCCATGAAGCGAACCTCTCTGCCCGCAAAACCCTCCTGGGCCCCCAACATCTTGATACGCTTCGTTCTGCATCCGCGCTTTCCCTCGAGCTCTGGGAACTCGGAAAATTCGTCGATGCTGAGGTTTTGGCGCGCCAAACTTTGTCGTCGCGCACCGAGCTTCTTGGAGTAGAACACCCGGACACGCTTGAAATCAGAGGCATTCTGGGGTTTATCCTGGAGATACAGGGAAAATATGCGGAAGCGCTTGAAGTGAAGAAGAGTATGTTAAAAATCCGTGAGAGAATCTACGGTGAAGATCACCCCGACACTGCAGACAGCTGCCACGATATGGGCTGGATCCACCACCAAATGGGGAGTTACAATGATGCAGATCCGTTCTATGACCGCGCGTTGAAAGCTAAGCAGAGGTTGTTAGGTGAATCACATCCCAAAACCCTAACTACAATGTGTAACTTGCCTGTCTTCTATTGCGACAAAGGGGAGTATGATGAAGCGGAAGATCGAAGCAAACGCCTTATAGCAGTGTTCAAGCGTGTGCAAGGGGACCGACATCCACAGACGCTGGATGCCACAGGTGGGCTCGCTGTTATCCTGAGACATTTGGGTAAATTAGATGAAGCAGCCATCGCGGCGAGGACGAGTATTGATGGGCGGAATGTTGTTCTTGGGCCTGATCATCCCTGGACACTTCCACCGCTCAGTCATTGGGGATATATCCTGACTTTGCAGGGGGATACTAAACAGGGAGAGGAGGTTATTCGCGGTGCACTAGCTGGTTTGGAAAATGGTATGGGACCAGAGTCCTCGAATGTGCTCACTTCGCTTGTCTTCCTCTCGAAAAATTTGTTACTCCAGGTTACCAGGCCAGAGGATGTGGTACTTGAGGAATCAGAACAGTTGGCAAGACGTGCACTTGCGAGCAGGAAAAAGCTACTTGGGCAAACACACCCTTACACATTTAAGACTATGCATCACCTCGCCAGAGTTGTGTGGAAGAGAGGGAGGGAGGAGGAAGCGAGAGACTTCTGTGGCATGGCGTTGAGGGGGCTGAGGGGGACATTAGGTAAGGGACACCCCGATACAAGCGCCTGTGAGATCGACTTCTGGGATATGAGTGGCAGTGTTGGGGAAAAGATAATCCAAGAAGTTGGGAAAGAAGGTATGGAATGTGAGAGAGCAGGGGAGGTGGTAGAAGTTGTTCTTACTTGAGACGCAGGGTAGATGAAAAGTGTGTCGTGTGAAAGCGATTTTTACTTTTGATTTATGACTGTTAAAATCTATAGTACATTGAGGAATGCCTTAGTTTGGGGTGTTTGCAATACAGGGACTCTAGATCATCTCAAACTATCGTTCTCTGATCTTCTTTCCTTGCTGGTAACTACCTTTTTGTGTGCGATTGTTGAGACTTAGCGTACACCAATGTGAAAATACACATTTTAACTAAGCTATATGTCATTGAGCAAGCAGAGACGTCAAGCCAAGATTGTTGGTGGATTTTTATTCTACTGCCGATTGACTATCGGGCAAGATCGTATGTTGGAAATTGCGAAACCCCATTGACACCCGAAAGGCCTCCACAAGGGGTGGGGGACCGAATAGAGTCCGTAATGAGTTCGGTTGTTATAGGTAAATCGTGTGAATCATATACTTTGGGCCACGGAAAGCCCTGCAAGGAATTTTATCCATTCCATTTGATGTTGGCATGATATTGAACAATGGTTGGATTTGGGAGAATTGATGTGCATCTAGTGATACGGAAGATGAGGGGAAATTGTTGATATTGTCAGCCAGCTCACTTTGAAAGGTGTTCTTTGTGAAATACTGTAGACCATATGGCTGGGGCCAAGTTAAGATAGAATGTAAGGCTTTCTCGCCACTCCGCGATCACGAACAAAATCCTTTCCATCGAAAGGGGCCAGTTGGAAAGCTTAAGTTGGTATAGAATTGCCGCTAGTGAACGCAAATGCCGAGTAGCAGCTGTTTTTAGCCTGCATGAACAGATACACTCGCTCTTACAGCAACCAATTATCCTGCCAAAGTTCGACTGCCCTGACCGTAGCCAACATTTGACTGTAAAAGCCAAGCTAATGAGCTTAAAAGAGAGATAAGCCAATCCTATACGAACCAGTCAAGTGTTATACAAAATGGGCTTACGTCGATAGCTTGGTTTCTTTAAATTGTTAGGTTCCTTGGGGTTTCACTATATGCACTAGTGCTCTATTTCCGTTCGATAAACCTAGTGCCGGATCTGAGTAGAAGAGAGCACGGTGAGGCAGATTTAGAGCTTGAAAGGGAAATTTGAGCATTGGGAAAAGTATCTATTTCCGGAGAGGCATCTGCATGGAATATTCGGTGAGTATTGATCCTGATCGGTGGAGGGTGAGGTCGAGATTGGGTTGATGTCGGCTAACGTTAGCCCCACCGCCACCCAAGATTAGCCTCGTTTGCCCTCGAGTGCTCCAAATGACCTTACCATCCGATCTCAACTCCGATGCCCTATTACAAGGCAGACATCTATTTTCCCAAGCCAATCTCAAAACGCCGCATACGCCTCAACATAGAGCCTCCATCGACGGCATCTGCAGCACCTGTCTAGTCCAAGGTTGACGTATTTCATCATGTAAGCACCACCGAGCCCATCGGCCCCCATTTGTCTCAAACGGGTTGCATGTTGCGAGCACGTGATCACTGGCCACCACTTGATCCAGGCTGGATTGACTGAGAGAACGTCTTGTTTCCGCCTGTGTTCCTCTCTCAAGTGGCGTTGGGTTTGAACACTAGCAGGTTAACCTGAAAAGGAGATCGCATTGTCATTGCGCTTACGGGACGAACATCACTGTACAAAGTCGACGAGTCTTCACGCTTTCTGCTGCACATCGCTACACACAGCCAGTTTACACGTCATCTACCTCGAGTCACGCGCCTTACTCTAGTACCTCTCACATATTCTCCAACCACTTTCGTCTGTTGTTTTCAAAGCTTAATAAGATATCCCCGATATGGTCGGCGTACCCAAGAGCACGGGATGTTCTATTTGCCGAAGGAGAAAGATCAAGGTATCGTTCTACATTTCCCAAATACGTGAGAAAATCTGACCCCCGCACAAGTGTGACGAAACGTGGCCAACATGCGTCAATTGCCAAAAGAATGGTAAATGTTGCACCGGACCTCCCGCGCGACACACCTTCAAAGATCTAGGGCCAAGTCTTAGCAGCAATGCTGCATCCATATCTCCTGAGGAATCACATCGAAGCAGTCCCCCGGGTTCCAATTCCAATGACAATCCTAAATGCAAACGATTAACGCAGTTGAATGAGAAATGGTCCAACAGTGGTGCCGTTTTGCACAAGTTCCGGATAGCAAGCAAATCAAGCAAACCGGGCAAACACAAGACGTCACCGCGAAGCTCACGCTCAACACCAACTTCCTCCCCGCCAAAATCGCCACTGCCGCCGATTCATCGACTCCCATCTCCATCACAACACCAAGAACTAGCGCGCGCCTTGGTCGATGCCTTAAGCGCAGGCAGTGTTGGACACCGCATGTCTGCTTTTGGACCCTTTATCCGTGAGGTACCCTCTCGAATTGGATACAATGCTGCTTTGGATGCCGCAGCGGCATGCTTAGTTAATGCCCACACTTCATTGATTTACCAGAAAAGCGCTAGCGAAATTGCCAATCCCGGACTGTATCTGCGAGCGGTGCAAACTTTGCAGATTTGTCTGGAAGATCCCCAACAAGGAATGTCATCAAACACTCTTTGTGCGTCTGTACTGTTAGGATTGGTTGAAGTGGGTATTTTCTCATCTTTATAGAGATAAGCTAATTTACATCACACTTAGGCACTAGCCGGTCCACGAGAAGGCAACCGGTACCTTGCACATGTTGGTGGAGCTGGACGCTTGATGGAACTTCAAGGGCCGGAAAAGTGCCAAAAGCCCTTCGTGAAAGAATTACTCCGGTTCAATCGGGGTGGGATAGTGAGTACATTTTGGCAGCCTTTTTGACCTTGGTTGTGTTCCTTCATTCTATAATACGTTTCCTGGCAGTAATGAACGATAGCCAAATCAGTCGTGGCTATATCAGGCGGCCCAATAGCTGACCTCCCCAGATCATAAGTTCTATATACCAACGAAAGCCATGTTTCCTAACATCAACCGCATGGTGTGACATAGCCTTCGATAAAACTGGACTCAGCTTCGAGGATGGTCTCTACTCCGACGTGCTCCGACACATGGCCGACTTCCCTTCACTCCTAAGAGAAATGAGTGACCTAGGCCGCGCAGCGCAACAAAATTTCGCAAATAAATCCGACTCCATGTATACTGAACCGCTGGACAACTTCCATGACGGCATGACTGATTCATGTCCTTCACTGAACTTCTCGATAACAGACAATCTGCAATGTACTTTGGATTTCTTCGACGACAGTAATTTCTTTGGGCCATCGTACTCGCACTCTAATCCCCGAGCAACTCTTATATCCAAGCTCGAGTCCCTCAAAGAGGAACTTCATATTCTCGGCATGCATCTCTCTGCTAATCTTGAAAACAACTCCGCTGCAATGGAAACACCCTCAATAGACACCGACAGTCCCGTCCCTACCGCTCTCCATTTTTCAAACTGGCGTGTAACCGTGGCCTACTCCTGCTACTGGTCTCTACTCATACTGACCAACAAGCTTCTCCTCAAGCTTCTCATACCCTACGACTCCACCACATATGCCCTGGAAGCCGAATGTCGAACAGTTGCACTCCAGATCTGCAAGACGTGGGAAGATGCATGGGCGAGTAAACCGATCGGGGCGTTCCATACAGGGCTAAGCTTTGTTATGGCATATGAGTTTTGCACGGATGAGATCAAAAAATGGATATTGAAAGGGCTGAATGGGCTGCTAGACCATCAGGGCGTGGTGAGCTTTCGATGGAGCGATGAGGTGGTCGGGGTGATGAGTGGTAAATTGGTAGGGGAAGGACCAGATTTGGTTTTCACAACTGCACAATCGGACAAGTAGCTCGTGTTCTTTGGGACCGGAAGCCCAAGGCTCAGAGCGCTTCCTGTTCTTCACGCCCCTCTCCAAATCGGCTGTGCACACGGGCCTTCTTTGGGTGATCCCTACCTCCAAGGTCAACTATCAAGGCCTAACTTGTCGTTAGATGACACTTTGAAAGTATATCTTGGAGCTGAGCAGAAACCCCAAAGGACCTTCCGAATCCGGATGGCTGACATAACCCCACTCTTGGCCAATCAAGCATCAGCGCACTTCACCCTCCCGCCCATGTCCGCTATCGCCCATCTCTGCCGCTTCCCCAGAGCACAATTGGCATACAAGAATGGAACATGTGGCCGGATACTTCTCTTTGGTTGCTTCGGTAGCCTCCGACCTGTCATTCACTCTTCTCCGACCGCCATCGTGCGCGCCTGACAATGGCTAGCTTCTTTGACTCCATTTTTGCACCACGACGCATGCCACAGTACATAGCCACATACCTGTCACTCTATGCCTCAAGTTTGCATGCGACAACAGGGAAGAATCTCATTGTTGACACGGACCTTTTCTCCGACGTAGAGTGCGTCGTCCCCATTCCACGGGTTCCTCTATCTAACCCCATCCAAGCGATGCAGCAGCCCTCCTTCTCGCCTCCACCCTCCGCAATGTCACCCTCCTCGCGGTAAATATCAACGTAAACTCTTCTTACTCTGCGCTTGCTGCTTCTGCCATCATGAATCACTACGGCTACCCCTCTGTTCCCATCGGTCTTCCACGTCCATATGGGAACTCGAGTTTCTTCGATACTTGGGCATTCGAGTTAGGCGAATACGCGAGCAAAGTCGCCTATCACTGGTCTGGAGGCTCGGTACCGTGGTTTGAAATTGAGAAGACGTGGGAGCCGGTGGAGTTGTATCGGAAGACCTTGGCCGAAGCAATGGATGGAAGCGTGACCATTGCTTCTATTGGCTTCCTCGAGAACTTATCTCGGCTGCTGAACTCGACGGCCGACAAGTACTCGAACTTTACTGGGTCTATACTAATAGAGAAGAAAGTGAAAGAATTGGTCGTGATGGGCGGTGGTTATCCCTCTGGCCACGAGTTCAACTTCTGGGGCAGCAACCCGCTGGCGACGGCACATGTAGTGAACGCCTGGCCACAGAGTGTGGCTCTCACGTTTCTTGGGACAGAAGTTGGCGAGATGGTATCATCTGGGGCCAGGCTCACCCTCTTAGGGCCCGCCAATGATCCTGTGAAGGCAGCGTATAGCTGGTATGTGGGATACAATACAACGAGGTTTTCGTGGGACCCATTAACAGTTGCATATGCTTGCCTAGGGCTGGGGACGTGGCTTCAGTATGCTAATGTAGATGGTTATAATTACGTATTTCCCAATGGCTCCAATGTTTGGAAACTTGATAAAGGGAGGACGAATCAACACTATCTAAAGCTAAGAGCCGGGAACGAGACCGTGGCAAGGGAGTTGGATGAGTTGTTTTTGGAAGGGGCAAGAATGTGGAGCAGTTAGCGGCCTTGTGTATGTGGAGGGGACGAGACACGAAATGCATGAGTGCCTGTAAAATGCGAGAGTGAATCAATATGCCACCTGTTTTATTTTCATCCCACCACCCCTTTCTATTGTGCTATCTTAACCGGTATGAATCGTAAGGTAATGAATTAAATATTAGAAGTATGGCAATCCTTTTCTGGCATAAATTACAGCCCTACAACATCTAAGGTTTGATACCTTCACAGAATTTCTTTACCCCACACAGGACTAATTCTCTCAGCTATGACCCTAGAAATTGGCTCGACACCCCACACTTCACACCTTTGCTTCAGCATCTCTACCACCGCGTTCGTATATTGTTCCCGAAAATCGGAACAAAAAAAGGCTCACGTGAGCCCTGAATGGAAAAGGTAACAACCAGGTCAAGGACAGATCGGCTTGGCGTACGAAGATCATTCACGGCAACGCTGTGTCTCGGTAGAAAGAAGAAGCGATCTAATGAAATGAAATATTAGTTGAGAAGTACGATGGTAGTTGAGCGAGAAGATGGTTGGGATGTGTTCGCCAAAGCTGGGAGGAGGCCAAAGGATTGAAGGAGGTGGGGTGGTGTGGCTATTGAACGCTGAAGGGACAATGATTAAAAGTGATAGTGAAGATTTGTGGGAGTAGGTAAGCCGATGTATGGATGAGACGAGTTTTAAGTGGAATTGGAGTGCCAAAGGTTGGTCTTCAATTTTCATCAGATTTCTTCTTCATTGCTTTTCAACTCCTTCTTTACATGCTCCCAAAGTCTCATATGTATCTCTATGGCTAAACTCATGTAAAACCATCCTTTATTATATTAAATCTATTCTACGTTCTAACACTCTTCTATATTTTAAAGTTCAATAAGTAGGATTTTGGTACGGCTCGCAGTTGATCAAAGCGATTAAGAAGACTCCTATCTAAAACGTTAAAACAAGGAGACATTATCGGTTCGATTGAAGGCCCACAACATCTCATCAAGGAAACGATCCATAGCAGTGAATCTGGTATAAAAGCCAATTATAGCACTTGGCGGACACGCCCAACACAATCTGCCGTAAATATTACCACCAAGCCAGCCCAACAATATCCAACGCAATCAAGCAAACGACCTGTGAAGTTATGTAGTCTTTTTGCAGAATTCTAACTGGGGCTCAATCCATTCTTCAATGACTAGTATGCTTGTATAGTGACCTTCATGGCCTGAGTCTTGGGTTTACTGCTTTGCTGCTTCGAAAGCGGGGCCTCTATTATAACGGCAACGAAACAGGTCGAACACAGTGAATGAACTAAAATCATGCTTCTGAACCCAGCATTGCCCTTGAGGCTAGTATTTCGTGGGTGTATCCTGATTTAACTATATAAAAGTGGTATCATATGCTCTCTGGCGTGTTCAAAGAATTGCCCTACCTTCCTAAATCACATGTCACCGCAAGGCAGACTTTGGGGGATGTTTCACAAGAGATGATGATTGGGAAGTACTTTTGTGGAAGCTGTAACCCTTATAACCCTCTCTATCTCCGTTGCAAATACGACTCTTCAACAGAGTACAGAGTGTAGAAGTCTTCGAGCTGAGCTGGATCTGGGGAGGAAGACTTGAAACAGAGCACTGGGTCTCCAAGAAGACTATGCTGACCACTTTTTATTGTGCGTGCCCGCTTTTCATATTCTACTCCTGTTAACTTCTTTCATTCGCAACATCAAACAAAACGTATTCTAGAATTTAAGGGATCTATACATAAGCCATGATCTCACACATCTCTAGTCTTCGACCAATCCCCACTCCCCACTACCCCTCCCCGTCATCTCAATTTCCTCAGTCGCACTCTCAACGCTTTTCTCGCCCCTCTCAATATCCAACTCTCGAAACATCCAATGAAACACTAACCCCGCAACTGCACTTGTCACTGCCAACCCAGTATACATCCACACTAGCCTTGGATCCTTCGCTAAGGGTGCTAAAAAGATACCCAAAGCACTTCCAAATGCACTTGTCAACAAAAACAGACTCATTATAAAACTCTTCATATTCTCTGGTGCTTTAGTATATGCAAATTCTAATCCTGTGATACTCGCCAGAATCTCGGACAACGCAACGAGAATATATGCTGGAGCTTGCCAGGCCACATGAATCTCGTTGGGGGCATATGTGTCGGGGCCTGTCTTGCCCGCTGGGCATTTCGAGGGCAAGTTGAAGCAGGGTGCGGAGGTGTAGATGTTAGATTGAAGGATGGCCGCGTAGGCCATAGCGAGTGAGGCGATGAGGAAGCCCCATGTTATACGAGTTATTGGGGTGAAGGCGAGGTGTAGGCGGGTCCGGATGAAAGGGTAGATGAGACGGTCGAGAAGTGGGATGAGGATTATTATGGTTATGGGATCGATATTGGGGAGAATGTCATTGGGAAGGCCGTGAAGTTGCATTTGGCCAGCTATGAGAATTCATGTCAGCGATATACCCTAAATCCACAGAATATGCGTAGCCGGTTAGAAAAGGAGTAAATACCTTGGGAGATGAAGTTATTCATCATTTGAGAATAGCACACCCAGTAAATTGGAAAGAACAAGAAGACTTTGCATGCCACAAGGGCTGTTCGCAACTCATCTATAAATCCATCATCCCAGGTGATCTTTGGTTTCCTCCTTCCTGAGCTCTGCATTGACGGCTTTGCCATGTTCAAATCCCCTCGGTTACGTATCGCAATCCACAATGCTTTGAAGCAATTCCCAATCACGCCCCCCTGTGGCGGCTTGATGACATATCTCTTCCTTCCGCTAATTAATACTACAAACCCTACGCAAAACATGATCAAGGGAAGCAGATACGCGCTCCAGAATCCGACTTTGAGTTCAAGAGTCGTAGTTGCGATGGCGGAGATAGAGCCCAGATTGATGCACATGTAGAACACCATGTAGATGCGCTGAACAGTGACATCTGGGTCTACGATTACTCTCTTTCCCGAAGGGAGGACACGGATGAAAGGCTTTGTGGATCGGACTTGCTCTGCAATGAGGGGTGAGACGTTTGATTTGATCCCACCAGTACCCAGACCAATAATAAACATTGCCGCAATAAGTCCCGGGAATGCGGCGCCGTTCGCAATAGAAATAGGTAGAGACGTGACAAAGAGCACGAAAATCCCAACCATATACACAAGCGAAAAGTACTTAATCGTTAAATACTTCCCAAGATACTGATCTGCCACGATAGCACCCAAAATCGGGGTGACATAGCACCAGAATTGAAAAAAATTTGATAGAGCGGTGGCACCGGCTTGCTTGAGGCCGAGAGCCCCGGGGAGACCGTTGGGGTCGTTGTAAGCATTTGACATGTAATTTTGGAAAGGACCAGAGATGCCGTAGTATGCAAATCGTTCACAGAGTTCGACGATCGCGACAAGGAAAGCGCCCCAAGGGAGTTTGTCGGCTACACGGGGGAGGACTAAGAAGTCTGAAGGTGTGGGTGTATCGTCGTTCAAATTGGTTCTATTTGAGCTGGACAGAGATTTCCCTTCATCTCCGTTATGTCTTTTCAAACTGTTTGATGTTAGCAGAGTTTCTTCCTCATTTCTCGATTGAGATTTCTAGAATACGAAGACATATTGGACTACAGGAGTTGATTCAAAAGCCACATTGGGCAATCCCCAATAATTGCCAAAGGAAGAAGAAAGGAAGATATTAAACCTACAACGAAGTATTTTCCATCTCTTCCCCATGTGTCGTCAACTCCATATTTTCATCGTCAGTTTGGGCAACGGTTGTATACGCCCCTAGCTCTACCCTTGAGGAGGATCGCCATGGCGGCGACATTGCGATACACCTCTACCCAACCTAGGTCTAACTAAAACGCAAATTTTCTGCCCCGTGTATTTTAATTAACCCTTTCTCTTATCATTATCTGTCGCACCGTATATGAACATGAAAGGCTGAGTGTTAGTCGAACTCGGGTCTCGTTCATGTAGTACTCTCGTAGCCCGTAACTAGGACGAAGAATATAGCCGGGTGTTCCGATATATGAATTTCATGCACAAAAGCATGTGTGAGATAAGTATGAATGTGGCATTGATGTTTTGAAGGTTGATGTCGTGGAGCAAAAGCCACGATGCTAAGATTCCAGGTGAGACGTTCAGCTTCCTCTAGACTGCATTGGGGAGACAATATGCACCAGCCACTCCTGTGGCGCACGTCGCACATTTTCAACCACAGTCTTTTTTTCTCCGCCAACTTCATTATAATGCATCATTCGAGAAATAAGTTAGAGGAGATGCTTTCTGCGAAGAATGTGGAAACAATCCTTGCTTTATCCTGCAACAAAAGCTCTCCATACAATCACTCATCGAGTCCTCACTCTTTCTTCCTCACTCAAAAAGCTCTTCGGTGCAACCGGCTTCCCAATAACACTATTAGTCCCCTCCGAAACTATACTCCTCCGATCTAGAGGCACATATGCCGGAGGAAAATCTAGTCCCCTCCCTTCCTTATAATACCGTGCCCCGCCGACACTCTCCCAGTATGTGTTTTCATTTCTTAATCTACTCGTCGCGATTTCTGGATCGGGTACATTCTCGTCTTCATTCACCTTCAATCCTACCCATGGATGTTTTTTCTTGCCATCTCGGCCCATATCTTTCCTCTCCCCAGGCCTACTGTTCCGCATTTCCGCCTCCCAAATAACAAGCTCTGAGTCCCTATTCTGCTTATTCGCCTTCTGTCTCTGAATCCGGCGTCTGCAGTCTAGAATTGCCATCCCAATTGCGAAAATTGATAGGATAATAACGACAGTAATACCAATAATGATGCCGATCTGCGCACTTTTTTTCGTGGTTCCTTTTTCTTGTTGCACATTTTGTGGGGGTACTGTTGTTTCTAGGGTTGTAGGGATAGAGGATGTGGAGCCGGAGTGCGGTGTTACAGTAACAATGGGCTGATGTGGGATAAATGATGTGATCCATACAAATGGTGCATCTGTGAGTTCGCCGCTAGGATCTGTAGCAATGTTTTGAGTGGAGAATGGACTTATAGGAATGGGGTCCATGGCAAGACTTGCGAGGGTTGGTGTGGGTGCGTGAGTGGGTGGATGGAAGCGGAACGAGCTCTCAATTGATGGGAAGAGGTGATTCATTGTTGATGGGTCCATAGCTGACATGCCTTTCGGCGGGACATCCATAATGTGTGGAAAGTGGGAAAACTTGAATCTGAGATTCGATCTTGAGATGTAAGGTAAAGTAAGGTGGTGTTGTACCTTACATGGATCGAAACAAAGCGATGATATATTCCCCACGAACCCGAAAGATGGCGTACAAAGGTGGGGACTATATGCGAGGAAAGTGGATACAAGCACACCACGTCTCTTTTGCTTTGACCAATCTTTCGTTGACGGCGAGGACTAACCCGCGGAGATTTTGCGTTCGTGACTTATTCCAGCCTTCGGAGGAATGACTGGATGCTTCCTAATAGATTGCCGAATGTGGGCGATACAAGGGTGCACGAGGTTGAGAGCGATCAAATATGGTTGTGTCTCTCTGTACTAGATGATAAATGACATGGATGCTAGGGACCGACCGATTGGCACATCACACCCTTGGTTAATGCCGCCAAAAGTCGTACAGGGCGTCCAGCAACTTCGAACTTGAAGGATTGATATTTAAATAGGCAGCTTTGTCATACGAAGAAGTGGTTCAAGATTGGATTTTATCAATCATCGATCTCATAAATCCTCCAGATCATTGTGATCATATAAGATAATCCTCAGTGCTAGGATACCTAATTATGCTTCCCCGCAAAGAATTCATCCAAACTTTTCTGCACCTCGCACACCCCTGCACCATTCGTCAGACTTGCCCGAATCCACTGTGGCAACTTAGCCTGAATGCGTTGACCACTATATCTTCTGTCCAGCATGAGGATTGCTGCATAGTCACCTCGATGCCGAATTGCTCTCCCCACACACTGGTTCACTGCTCGCATACATGCATTTTCGAAGAAGTCGCGCGCCGCAGTTTTGCCGTCTTGTCCCCGGCTTGTAGCCTTTGATGAGATGTATTGCGTCTTTGCTTTCCATTCTGCTGAATGCGGATTAGGAAATGGCAACCCAACAACCACTACCCCTCGACCTAGGGCATCACTAAAGTTAATACCTTCGGAGAGCGTACCGCCTATGACGGCAAATAGAAGTGCTCCCCGGCCGTTCCCCGAGACAATAGCATTGCTATATGCGTTCAATACCGAATCTACTGTTGCATCTTTAGAAACTAGTTTAGAGTCGCGAGTCTCCTGTTGGCTACGTTTCTCGAGAAATATTGGCTTGACGCTACCCAAAGTAGCCCAGAACGAAGACGGACTGGAAGAAGGACCAAGCTGGAGGCGTTTCCAGGCAGCAATGCAAGTATCTAAATAAGAGTAACTAGGGAAGAAAACGACGACACCATCAGGCACATGTCGTATAATACTCAAAAGAGCATTTCCGAGGTCGACCATCTATGCAAGTCATTCAATGCCATTGTACTGGGCACATAGATGGCACATACCATTTTTTCAGAATTTCGCTTTTCAAAAGTAAATTCGAAGTCGGTTCCACTTAAAGACTGAACAACTGGGATTGCGAGAAGATTTGACGGTGGTATGACATGGCCACACGAAAGTGTCATAATCTTCGAAGGATCTAAGTAGGATAGCAAGTGCTGCTCGTAGTCGCTCATCTATTTTAATGTTAACTTGGGGAAGCTAAGAGGGGACCAAAAGTGGACATACGGGAGACATTGTCCCTCCTGCCAACACGACTGCCCTTGCATCTTCAACAATGTCTTTGAAGTGAAAAGTCGGATCTAGGAGCATGTACTTTAATGTAATGCTCAAGGATTCTTCTTTAGAGTAGAAGAAGCGGCCTTCCGCTGACGGATTCATCAATGACATTAGGAACCCCTGGACATGTGTCAAAACCGGCACACTTTGTCTTGCATGCATAGAAGTGTTATTCAGTTTGCCCACCGATCCACCTCCCTGGGACTGCTCGACATAGGTAGTGTAGCCATCAACCTTACGAGCCAATCGGCTTTCTTGAAGGTATGCATTCAATTTGAAGAGGTTGATTTGATCGACACCTTTTCCAGCCATGAGGTCCCTGATATCAACTCGTCCATCCATGGACTTGGCATTGCCATTCGTTGATTGAAGATAGGTCGTGATCGAGTCTAAGATGCGAATGATCTGAGCAACATATACCCGGTTCTTCCCTTTTAGTCTATTACAGAACCTTTTCAAGTAGACAGTAAGCTGCGCGCGAGCGTGTTGCATCTGGGCAAGCGTTACGGAGACTGAGTATATTCCAGCTATTGCATCCATCAAGTTATGAGCTTCATCAATGACGACCACGTGCCCCTTGAGCGAGAGATCCAGGGCCTCACGAGCGGACTTTTGGAGTAGCAATGGATACGGCAATGTCACTATCTACTGTCCATCAACAACTGGCTACATGATCTGCATTAGAAAACTTACCTCGCAATACTTGGTTGCTGGACGTGAAGCATAGTATGGGCATATTCCTAGCTTCTTACCCAGTACTGCCAGATCCTCAATGTCTCGAATCTTGGCCAACGCGTGATCGCGGAAATCCGTGACCAAGGCGGCGGTCTCCTTCGTTGGCATGAAAGAACACTTACTTTCGGATGATGTTCCCTTTTGTTGTAATTCAAGGCACCGCTCGTTGATTGCAGTGGCATTGCCTAGCTTGTTGACTTTAGTGTTTATGCATAGGTTCTTCCTCGAACCCAACGTCAAATGTTTCACGTCTTCGACAAAACTTTGACAGCTGAGTTCGCCTGGCGCATTGTCGGGCTTTATAGCAGGAGGCATTTTAACTCGATTGAGCTCGCTTGAGAATTGGGTAAGCTGAGAGTGTGTCCTAGAGCAAAAGAAGATTTTCATCTCATCAATGGCCTCCTCCCCCTGTTCTTTTGGTATACCCAAGGAGTACCCAAACTGTTGCATCAGGGCCTCGGTTTGTGCAGAAAGACCCGAGTCATTGAAGGATGACATCTTGGATTTTGGACCAAGACCAGAACCACAGTCGCTATCATAGTCATCTAGAACAAACCGTGTCTCATCGGCATCGTCTCCGTTTTGTTCGCTGGAGGACAGTTTCTGCCGCTTGTACACTGGCTCACCGGCCTGGTAGCGATCTTTTACGCGTTTTTCTTTAGCCTTGATTTTTGCGATGCGATCCTCGAGGTCCTGTCTCCGACGAAGGGCGGCTTGTTTGCTCTTTTTGCGAGCACGCTCAAGCATCCAAGGCGGGTCGTCGCTGTCTGCGGCCTCTGCGGTGAAACCTTCTTCAAAGTTCCGCCTTTTCTGGTCGCGCAGCCATGTTAGAGCACCGCATATCAGACTGAGTGATTTCCCTGTTCCTGTGGGCGATTCGAAAATTCCGACTTTGCCGTCCTCAAGGCAATCATAGACGGCATTCATGAATTGCTTCTGGATCTCATACGGCTCGAAGGGGTGATGGAAATCTCGCTCCATAGTTTCCTCCATGGCGGTGAGAGTGAGCACAAGGAGTCAAGCAGAGGCGACGCGTTGGAGAAACGACGGGAAGTCACGGGAGGCACTAAGCAGCTAGCCAATGAGGCGGAATTACCCCCACCACCCCTCAAACGGCCCTGAGGTCAAGCACAACATCAACACGCAATATCGGGATCCGCCATCCACGCTTCGTTTTTTGCCCCCTCCTAGTCCAAAACAGCCCTCCAAGTACACCGCCATGTCGCTTGTCTCTGGTACGAGCTGTATGTGCCCTGTGGCCCCACCCCACTACTGACCCTGTCCTAGAGGCCATCTGGGCTGCTGCTCCCACAACCGTTCGGGGCCAGCCGACGCCTCTTTCCGCTGACCCCAAGGGCGAGCGAATAGCATATGCAGTAAGTTTTTGTTGTTTCTTTTCTTTTCCCTTCTACTGACGGTGCTTCATTATAGTCTGGCAAATCAGTCTTTCTGCGTTCCATCGACAACCCCGCAATCAGTAAACAATACACACAACACACCGCCCATACAACGGTGGCACGCTTTTCGCCGTCTGGATATTACGTTGCAAGCGGGGATGCCTCAGGGTCAGTTCGAGTATGGGATTGCGCTGGGGAGGGCGCTACAAAGGGTGTGTTCAGCCTTGGGGGAACCACACCCGCAGATGCCCCTCTGTCAGAGTGAGGCTGACGACCGTCTACAGGCGAATACCACATTATTGCTGGAAAAATAAACGACCTGGCCTGGGACGGCGATTCCCAGCGTATCATTGCTGTGGGTGACGGCAAGGAGCGCTTCGGACACTGCATCACAGCCGATAGTGGGAACAGCGTGGGAGAGATTTCTGGACACTCATCTCAAATCAACTCTGTATCCATACGTCAGCAGCGCCCCCTCCGCGCCGCTACTGGCTCCGACGATACAAGTGTAGTCTTCTACCATGGTGCCCCATTCAAATTCAATACTAGTTTAAGAGGACAACACAACCGCTTCGTCTTTGGCACGGCGTTTTCCCCAGATGGCTCTGTGTTCGCTAGTGTTGGCGCTGACAAGCGAATCTGGCTATACGATGGAAAGACTGGGGAAGCCAAAGGCCAAATTGGTGATGGTGTGCATACTGGTAGCATTTTCGGCATCTCCTGGGCCCAAGATTCGAAGAGATTTGTAACAGCAAGTGCAGACCAGACTGTCCGTATATGGGACCCAGAAGCAGGTAAAGCAATTCAGACTTGGAGAATGGGCGAAGAAGACATGACCAGTATTCCGGACCAGCAAATGGGTGTCGTCTGGCCCACAGGCCGAAGTGATGGCCTAGTCATCAGTGTTGACCTCGAAGGGAATCTTAATTACCTTGTGGATGGGAACCCGAAGCCTAGTCGAGTGGTTCGGGGGCATCAGAAAACCATTACGGCTGCTAGTTGCTCTGGCTCAACCTTTTTTACCGGCAGCTATGAAGGACGCGTTCTCGCGTGGGACTTATCCACAGGGCTCGCAGACAAGGTCGAGGGTGATTCCCACTCAAATTACGTGGCAGGATTTGCTGCATCTACTTCTAGATCCGAGCCTGAAATTTTCAGCGTCGGTTGGGACGATACTTTGCGATCCATATCTGTCCCAAGTAAAATCTTCACTGGGTCTGCTAGCGGACTCAACTTCCAGCCCAAAGGGGTCGCAACGACTTCTAACGTGGTACTCGTTCCAGGTTCGGATTCAATAGCTATTTACTCTAATGGAGACAAGGTGGTCTCGTTTCCCGTGAAGTATGCTCCTACCAGCATAGCAGCCCACGGATCCACCGTGGCTGTGGGTGGGGATGATAAGCTGGTGCATATCTACAGCCTCTCGGGCACCACTTTGAAAGAAACTGGCATAGAACTCCGGCGCGCAACTTCCCCGATCTCTGCACTTTCTTTCTCCAACTTGGGTGACAGGCTTGCTGTTGGAGCGAGCAACGGGAAAATCTACGCATTCGAGACCTCTGGAGACTGGAAGATCATCACCGACAGATGGAGTGCACATACAGCACGCATCACGTGCATTGCGTGGGATGAAAACGGCGAATTCGCTGCAAGTGGGAGCCTCGATACCAATGTCATGGTGTGGAGTGTTGCAGATCCGGGCAAACGAATCAAGGTCTTGAATGCACACAAAGATGGCGTGACAGGTGTTGCGTGGGAGCAGGCTGGTAAGGTCCTCTCGGCAGGAGGTGATGCGAGTGTGAAGATGTGGAAAGTGGAGGGCTAGTAGTAAGCGATGAGCTGGGCTTACGTTCTTGACACCGCCCTCCCACTTAAATACCTCATGGGGACACCGACAGACATTGATAATGGACTGCGGGGACACAGCAGACAGCTCGGCAGGGCCAAATGTGAGGCGGGCGGAGGAAGGTCACTGAGAAGGACTAGGATAGAGCTTCCACTTCCGGTGTCAAAACCCAGTAATGCATGTGAATGGTGTGGGACTTGTGATGCAGGCTGCATTCAGTTGGCTGGGCCGGCTGATGACTGACGTTTGCCTTCTCCTGTTTATTCGCGCATCGATCGGTGGCTGAGTGCCAAGGAGGTCCTCCAGGGCGCAACTAACCAACGATATGCATTGCTCGACGCGGCTCGCTCCCTATATCTTTGCTTCATTCCCGCAATCTCTTCTAATGGACGACTTCTGCTTCTCGCTCAAACTTCTTGTTCACATTTGCCACCACCGCCTATCAGATCACTGCCTCTCCAGGCTGCACCACCCTTATTTGACTCGGACTCGATGGATTCGAGCTTCAGCTTCACCGGCCGCGGCTTGCCAGACGGCGGTCAACAGTACTTGGACTGGAACGAGTCCCCGGTGGACCAGATTCAGACCGAGTTGTATGCCCGAGAACACATGGGAGAACAAGCCGTGTCGCCAGACGCAGCCGTCTCGTTTCGCGACTCGTTTCGTAGCTCGGTCACGCCAACCCCACGCACACCACAGCCCCCCATCTCACCTCAGCCTTCCGCACAAACCAACATTTACCCCTCGCATCTCTCACCGGTGGCCCCGCCGTATGGGTACACCGTATCCGGCTCGTACGGAGGTAGCGTGGAGTACGGGAACTCGTCAACTCTTGGGTACCACTTAGCCTCGTAAGTACTCTTTCTACAAAGACAACTTGATGAGACTACTCAAAACCAGAACCATATGGTGCCACAGGAGGAGCCATTCTTGCCGCAGGACTGGATGGATACCCATGTGATTTCCTACAGCACTGCCGTCCAAGCCATGGCTTTGATTGCCCATCTTGTACCGCTGCCGCCTTTGTCTCCCAAATGTCAGGACTCCGCCATTAAAGGGAAACTAGCCGGATGGCCTTACTTGAGGATGTCCATGGGCCGGATCCCTTGACCCTTTCTATTTCCTCTAGGTTGAGCTGGACTGAGCTGAATTGAGCCCTGGAGTACTGACAGCCTTTCTTGTGCTGGTGGCAAGAGCATCTGAACAGCATTGCGTCCACCACTATATCCGCCGATCGAGGAATCCGCACCCGGCTATTCCAGAGGCTAGACTCCCTTCCCCCCTCCCCCTTCCACACC
>JAAZQE010000219.1:0-39249 GCA_013620735.1 Clavariopsis aquatica
AATGATGTTTCAGCGCCCACGAGTTGAATCGCTTACCCTCACCTAGTGGCTTTTTGCGCTTGTCCACATGGTATTACAGACCCATAGCTGCACAAGTGGTAGTGGCGGGGCGGGAGCTGAGATGTCATATGAGCCAGGGCGCCTACTGAAATGGATAGGCGGACCTGGAACAGAATGCATCCCTTTGGATAATTTGCTCATCATATTCTCTCCCAAAAGTTTGAAAAGAGCCCCATCAGTTGGATTTGCAACTGGTCCCTCTCGACGAAGTTTTAAATACCCATTCTTGGCCTCACTCAGGCTTTCGGGCGTTCGATTATTGCCTAGCCATGGTGTGTATCAGCGTGGAGATTTCTGATCTACTGCGCATTGGTGCGATGTCTTACCTACAATTATGGTGGTCAGCTTGAGTGCAACGAGTGCTTATAACGACAGGCACAGCCCTCCGTGAAGCGCTCTTGGGCTGTCCCTACGCTGTCTGCCTCACACTATAACGTCACCCAAACATGCTAGATGGCTCCATGGTCGACTCTTCTCGAGCAATGCTCGAAGACACTGGATACCAAGGACCAAAGCCAGACCCCAATAGAGATTAAAGTCATTTTGAAGATAGCAGATATGGAACAAACATTCCTTTCATTCTGTATGTGTTATAGCGTCGAATTCTCAGATTGGGACGATCATTCAGACAATGTCGACATCCCTAATACGCATTCTAGAGCTATGTTAGTTGTTTGGTGTCCAAGGCTCACCTCGTTGTGCCCCACAACGGCTAGTGCTAAACGGTACTAAGTGGTCGGGCAAGGAACCATAGCCAAAGAGAAATCATGAGCGAATCCACTCGCCGCCACTATTCATAAAAGCGGCTATTTCAAAAATAGTCACGCTTGACAGGACCGAACAATTGTGAGTCTATTGACCTGTCCTCAGCATTTAGAAAGCGTAGCTGATCCAAAAGAATCCTCATTAGCATGTTCAGAACATCGCCATGATAAGAGTTTAATCATATCAATTTCATTCATCATCCAATTGTTGGTCGGAGCGAACTAAGGCGCTGCCGGTCAACCTCGCGAACAAACTGCCCCTAGGATAGGGTCAGGGGTGGTTGTGACATATGATCGTGTCCAATTCCCAAGGGTGATTTCAGTCGTTTACACAGACAGAGGGTACTGTACTGCCCACGAGTTACGGTCCTCGGAGCTGGATTAAAGAACATCTCTCTCTCATCAACCTTGTCGTCAAACTATTGGACAATGCCCGTTGTTGTAGTCACCGGTGTTGAGGCGTCGACTATTGTCTACCGCTATTCTTTACGAGAGCCGACACACCCATGCCATCGGGGTGGGCCGCGTTCGGCTGAGCTTCACCACACCATACACCCCTCTCTTCCACACATTCCCATCACCGCGGAGCCCAACAGCAACAATATTCCTCATTTTCTCTTGCTTTTCTCTGCTCTAGCCCTCTTCGCTTCGTCGTTTTGTCCCCCCAACGAGAAACGAACGCCGCATCGCCGAGAAACGACTACACAACAAAGAACGGAGGTGTCTAGTTCGACGCCGCGCTTGTCCCAACCTCCAAACGACGCGGCCTAGAGGCTAAATAGCACATCTTTGGAGTGTCTCATCCGCCTCTTTCGTATTGCATCATGGCTGCGTTCCGTCATGATGTCTCAGAAGAATACGACCTCCAACCTAACCACGCCTCAGCATACCCAGGCTCTTTGACAGTTCGGAATGCAACTCAAACCCAAATTCAAATACCTCATATCAAAACTCACTCGCACCGTATGGATCTAGAGCCTAGCGAAAATCGCTTTCCCTTTAACGACCAGCTTTCAAGAGATGACCACTACGAAGACGTGGATGAGGATCCTAATCAGCCCAACCAACACATTCATCCGGAGTCCACCCGTCAAGACATGTCAACTCTGCTACTTGGTATAAATGGTGGGATCGACCACTATCGATCAGCTGGAAGGCTCAACGCGGGCACAACCTTGTCTCCGCTTTCTGATCCAAGGGCCATTTTGAGGACGAGAGAGAATCCTAGAGAATACTCAGAGCAACTGAGTGGTGTGCCAATACATTTCAATCTGACACCACAATACCATCTTGATCTGTTCCAAAGCACTTTTGTGGATACGCCATCCTCCCAGAAAATAGGATGGTTGGTGAATGAACAAGAGCGCCTCGATCAGGCTCTTGCCACTTCTGGGCCTCAAAATAGATTGACTTTCCAGAGCCGTGGTTGTAACAATAACAATGTTGCTCCTGGACTAGACAATCGACATTCCGACCCTCTTGCTGCAAATAGCCAGGACAGTTACACTGATGGTGCCACGCATACAGTCCCAGAAATCTATCCGCAACTAGTGGATAACCATCTGGAACAATATCTTTTAGGGAATGCGGATAAAGGCTTCAAGAACAAAGTACCTGTTGTGCCTCGTATGTACGGTTCATCTCGTTCACCTCCAGGGCACGTACATCCAAGCCGACTTGAAAGGCAAAGGTCTCATTTCAATGTAGAGCCATGGTCGCTACCCCACAACCCGCGGAATAGTCGTCAACCAAATGCATTGTGTGAAACGATATGTCGAGACAAATCCGGGAACTCGGACGGATACCGCTCTGATCTAGTCCCTAGCCAAGGCAGGTCCAGTGAGTCGACTGATTGGGACCAGGGAACCACGGTTTCATCCATCGACCCAACCCTGACTCCACGAACAAAGACTGAGCGAGCAACTGGTAGCGCGCCACCTTTCCAGCATACAAGCAATACAGATACTCCCAGACAGCTCACTCCGCGGGTCTTTAGAACCGATGAGATTGACGGAAACCGTTTAGGGCTTCAAGGCTTCCCAGGGGATATTGACTATTTCAGATCGAGTCCTAGATCTTATGACATGTAAGTAAAATCCCCCCACTCGCTGATTTGAACTGGAATACTAAACCGTAGTAGGTTACTGAAAAAAAACGATCCAACTCTTCTCAATCCTAGACAAAACACGGAATACCATTCGCGATCACGAAGGAGCACTCCGATCGTGAGCAGGACGCCAGATCCGCTGAGGTGCAAGTACAATGGGTGTGAGGCTTCTTTCACCGGACACCATCGCAAGGGCAGTCTTTCAAGACATATGAAGTCTAATCATAGCCGTCTTGAGAAACCTCACCCTTGTGAGAAATGCTCTAAGAGGTATAAACGATCGGATGCTCTGCTGAAACACCAGAGAAGGGACCATCTAGAACTCTGTCTAGATGCGGCAAGCCCTCGGAAACCACGCCATGAGAGGAGTGTGTGAGATCTTGAGCACCTCTAAGATCCTTCCGTCAGTGGACCCGGTTATTGTTCATGTTCTGAGAAATATATCCATTGGTGTTCTCTCGGCGTTTACGAAAATAATCCATTCTTTGGCTGTCCTAAGCCGGGCATCAGAATATGAATATTTGGAGTGTCTGCGAGCGTCTTTCATCCAGTTCTGCCCCTTTGCCGGTAATACCGGGTTAACATTGACCAAGGTAGCTTCATGACATAGAGGATCATCCATACTGGTTTGTTTATTTCCTTCATGTTAACCCCCTTCATGCGTCATGACTCCATCTTCCCCATAGCTCTTATGTTCCTTGAGGCGTTGTTCTTTTCTTTCCCTTTCCCTTTCCCTTTCCCTTTTCCTTTTCCTTCCCCTTTCGTGATGTAAACGAGGTTGGATAGCGACGAGAAGATGGAGGCCGCGGGGCTATCGTAGAGGGCTCGATTATTTGGTATTGGTTTCTTTTGTCGTTGTGATTGGGCTTGTTTATATGCTGGTGATCAGGTTTTGCGGAGAAGCCAAGTGGGTGCCATTCCCGAGGGCGAAGAAAACGGAAGAGGAGGCTGGGGTTGATGCTGACTAGGTTGCAACCAACGTTGTTTGAGCCTCATCTGCGTGTTGATGGAAGCCATAGTCATCCGGGGGGGTGAAGCATACATCTTATGATGATCCGGTGGTGTGCGAGGAGTGGAGAGGTGGTGGTGAGGTTCGGATAAGATTTGCGCTTGGAGCCTCTTGGTGAAGACAGGCGCCATGGTCGACTAGTCTGCTAATTACTGCACGTTCCAACTTATAACGGCATGCTACGGCATGTCACGGCACCCAGTCGCCACTTTTCTAGTCACCGGGTTACTGGCCACTGCTATTTTCCCCTCTCGGTACGACCAATGATCGACCTACGCCCTATTTTCATCGTTGCTACAATCGAACCATCGCGAGGCTGCACTACCTTTGGGCTCTCTCTGTTTGCTACGCGGGAAGGCATAGACGTGATGGTGGTGAGCAGAGAGGCTCTCGTTCCGTGGAAAAGAGATTTCAGGGACTATTTGTGACACAAATTCATGTGCACGTCTTGGTTTCGCGATGGCTTGGCAGACAGCGACCTTAGGCTCGTCCAAGATTCAAGACGGGGCTCGTGTCCATCCGGGAGTAGGTCTCTGCTTTCGGTGAGCGGTGAAGGCAACCAAGAACCCCGATTTATCCGCAACAGGCAACTTTGCCTTAGTACAGTATCAGTAACGCCTAGGGATCATTCCTCGTTGCGAGACGGTCCCTCCGTTGAGTGGGTAGCAAAGGTTGCTGTTTTGTCGGAGTATGGCGGCCTTTTTCTTTGTTTCCTTGCGTTTCTGGGCTATGTAGTTGTGAGTTTAAGTTACAAATAGATCGGCAGGCCACTAGGCTTACTTTACACACACTTTCGACCCCCTCCACTAGAATAGAAATATCATGAGTCACACTCCCTCGAAGCACCAAAAGACCTCGTCCGAGTTTGTGTTCACCGGGGAGTAGCATTGCCTCCTCTCACCCGAATAGTTATGCTTACTCATGGCCTGAGAGTACCAATGTGACTAACGTGACCAATGTCAAAAATTCCAAAAGCCGCATACGTTTCGCTATTCAAGTAAAGTTGACCAACAATGTTGACTATCACAGATAGCTAACTAGAAACGTATCATGGGTGCAATTTAAGCACTAAACAGGGCAGCTAGCACGCAAACTCACCGATTCTCATCGGGAAATGGAAAGCGGTGTTCAAACTTAAATATTGACCAGAGCTCTGACGTACATTAGATATTCTTTTCATGGCGTTGTGGCTTATTGAAGTGGGAGGCCTGTGTAGCACATCTCTCCCTTGAAAGGCGTCCAGGATAGCAGACTTACTCGTCATTTTTACCTATCAATATTTGGCCGCCACCACACCCACAGCGTCGTCAATGTACATCCTCTGAATGGTTGGTTGAGCTTTTTCCATGCGTGAAGTGTAATCAAATTTCGCCTTGTGATCTGCTAATGGGTGGCGACGAGCAGGAGAAAAGATTACAAAACATTCGCCCCCGACCTTTGATTTATCATAGGGAAACCTGGCGAGGGAATGACTCGCCTTAATTTGCCCAAATTTTTTTCATCATGCTGTGTATATCCTGGTGGCTGAATCGATTTAACCAACAGGTGGTCCGTATGGCGTCGTCCTTCGTCTGGCTGGCCCCGTGTGGTTTGGGCTACCCGACTACTGCAAATCCGCAGTTGAGAAGCCAACAATTTCCTCTCATCGAATCAGGGATATATCATTTATTCATGATAAAAGTATTCTCGAGAATGTATATTTTCCTACGTTTACGTTCCAAATTGATATGCCCATAACCACATTCTTGTTCCAGCTTCTTTTTACATCTCATAGCCAACGACAACTCTCCGCATCAGTCCTACTTCTTCTCAATCCTCCATCTCAGTCAACATGCTGTAGCACCCGAGATCAGCCTACACACTTTTTCATGTCAATCCCAGAACCTGACAAGCCTCAAAACACCAACGTTGGATCATTCTTAACAAATACCACAACTTTGACACCGCTATTTGCATGCGAGACGAATACCGGCCCGAAGCTCCGCATGCATGCAATGCCAGCAAAGCCTCAAGCCCTCCTATCTACGCTAACTAATCCACGTCAGGTTCAAGATTGACGTATTGATCGATGTTTGAAAAAAGTACCATTACATCCACAAAGTATCTCATGCGGCCCAAGAATAATGCATACCATAGTTTTGGAACTCAACTTGATCTCGCGTGATAACACGTATGGACGCAGAATAGCCTGTAACACATAAGATTTTGCCATGCACGATAGGAAGCTGTGTGGTACTCTTGAATGACTTTACTCTTCTTTTGGTGACCAATATTCGCTGATGTAATAATTGAGATACCCACCGATTAAGATAAATTTTGTACCCTTCAACCCCACAGGCTGGCAATTTCTCCTGTGATAGCTTTTCGCCCAGTTATGCACTGTGGATTAGCAAAAGCACACAGAAATCTGTTCGCTTTAGTTTCCACATGTGGAGGGAGCGTTGGGCACAAAGCTAGACTTCATTATCTTATTTCAAATTTACCACATTTTCCGCCCATGAAATTTGTTGTCCGTCATCTAGATCCCCTCGCCGGATATATTCTTACTGGAACAAAGCCCTCTGACATCATAGAAGGGCAATACATACATCAAGTCAAGTTTTAATGTCTCTCCTTAAAATATTTCTCGTTCCGGTGTCCTAAGCCATGGTACACTCACGGCCAAATGTTTCACAACGTCAAGCCATTTATGCCTGAGGAGCCGTACCCTGTATCCTTTGGGCTCCCGGTGCGCATCTGGTTAGCACCGACTTTTCTCCTTCACACCGATCAAACATATCCAGACAGCTCACCGTCCTAGACTTCTATCCACAGGTCTCTTTGAATCATTGGCTCTAAATCCAAACCCGCCCAGACCGCCCAAACTTTTAAGACCCACACCCCCTAATGGATGTTTAAGCATTGGTGACGTTTGGTATGAAGTACCGGCACCAACATTTGAGAAGGTATTCTGAAGTGTACCGCCGAGGACAGGGAGACGGCTGCGATGCCCTTGGGACTGGGATTGGGGCTGAGAGGGTGTTCCTACTATGGCAGCCTCTGGGGGACCTTTGTCAGTGTGTGATATGCGCTAGGACTAGAAAACTCCTAAAGCTTCATGTCTATGAAAGGGCAATAATAGACTTACGACCGGTGTATGTACTGTTGACTAAGCCCTGGCCTTGCGTCTGAGGGTTCCAAGGACCAAGCCCAGCACTTCCACCATGCTGGCCACCACCACCACCACCAGAACTTCCACTGCCACTTCTGACATATCGCCGCCCCCCCATTTGTGGATGAACCACACCAGCTTGACTGAGGTTTGCGGTACCGCTCCGTGTCCCTGGGAGCCTATCTACGAATCGGTCAGCCCGAGCAGGGTGAAGTGCCAAGTCAGCGTCATCGCCCGCGGCGTTCGCCACGTGTGATGCCATAACTTGCGCCTTGAGTGACTGGTACAGCTTCTGTGTGTGTTGTTGCACCCGGCTTTTTTCTCTGAAAGCATTCGAAAGTTCAAAGTTTTTTTTTTCAAGATTTGCTTGTCCGATTTGCACTTCTGGTCTAGTTGTCAATTCTACGAGTACAGGCGGTTCTCGAGGCTGGGCACAGACCTTGCACCTTGTCCTGTAAGGCTTTTATTTGCGAGTTTGCGTCATGAATCAGCTGGTCCATTTGCTGGTTCAAGCTTGCGTACTTTTCTGTCAGAGATTTGGCGAGGTGCTCTTGGTAGATGCTATGAACGCATCAGCCAGAGTCTTTGCCACAGCTTCTTTGCGCAGTACATCTCTTGAGAAGCTTGATAGCTATAAAATGCAAGACCTCGGCTAGCCATTTCCGTGATGATTGTTGGACTGAGGCCGCTCAGCAGACTCGTCTTGTAGTCTTCGGAAGGATTAAGGCCTTGTGAAACCGCATCATCCGGGGCTGTCAACTGAGTCCCACAGGCAGGACACTGTCTATTTGAATTAGGCGCCCTCGAAAGCCCAGAAGCATCGGCACAGTGAGTGCAGAAGACGTGGCTTTGTGGGGTGTGAGTGACAGCCGAGAAGTACGAAGGATAGCCTACTGACCTACAGGTAGTGACCACCGCACGGTCGAGAAGTTGCTGACGGCATTTGAGGTCGTTGCATCGCAGAATATATTCCATTCTTGCAGGTGTGGGAGTGAGCGATGAATCGAGGTTGTGAGGTGATAAAAAGAGAGACGGCGTTGTGACAAAATAAGAAGCCACACCCAAAGTGAGATACTCAGGGAGGGTAGGAAGACAGACAAGCCACTGGGTATGGAAGGTATAGCAACTCCTAGGAGACAGTGTGTAGAATGCAATGGGATATAGTTGAACATCTCCCTTTTACCTAGATTTATTTGCATAGTCGACACTGGACAAACCTAGTCAGGCATACTGCAAACAACAGGTCTTTCACCTAAACCACCAGTTGACCTGGGCTCTATAGTCAGCGGACTCCACATCTGTCTCTTGTCCATTCAGGCGCTCACCGATGCGTTCACGTCACCTTCCAGGCCCTTGATACCTCTTACCGCATGCCACCACCCCAATGGGATATATAAAGCATGCCCACTCTCTAATGTGGCCTCCCAGCCAGCAACAGGGCAATCGACGACACTGCCGTCTCCCCAAACAGCCTCCTCTAGCATAGTCATCTCCTTCCCCACCATCATTTCGGGCCCTTGCATGTTCGTACGTCCGTATCCAGCCCACACACGCTGATATAGTCTCTTCCCAACATCCGGTTCCATAAGCCGAATGGTTTTCCTTCCCGACAGTTGCACCAGAATGTTTGGATTTGGATCTCTATGAAGAGGCGTCCATGTGGGCGGTCGACCCATCCACAAGCTCGAACCATACACATCACCCTTGCCTACGCTTGATATGAGTTTTGGTATTGGAAGATCGGCTTGAAGTGCTTCTGGGAGATCTTGTAGATTGCATTGGGCGAGATAGAGGCGTGCAGAGGGGTCCTGTGGACTTGTTATGTGTGCTATAAGCAAGGAAAGTGGTGCTTCCAGGCGCTCGAAGGTTGAGTCTTGCGTCAGTTCAAGCGGGACCATGGTCGCTCCGTAAGGCTCAAAATAAGAGGCGTTGAGCGCATGGCCTCCATTGGAAGGTATGAACCACTTCGATATCGCAGGAATTGAATCAAAACAGTCTTGGAGAATTGCGGGTTCGGTGTGATCGAAGGTCGGGACATTGTTATCGTCAATATGGAGGATTTTCGCACTTGGGAATCGAGTACTAAAGTATGATCGACATTCACAGAGACTACGGATTAATTGAGGTCGGAATGGCACAAACATGAGGTTCCAGAATGAGATCAGGATCAGGAGCATGAATGTCGAAAGTCCAAGCTCCACATCCCTGGTCGGCTTGGCCAACTCAATCGCCGGTGATAATTATGAGTAGCGCATCCCCTCACATCTAGTGGAAAGCTTTGGCTTTGGTGGGGTCCTCACAACACCACCTACCAAAATCTTACCACCTTTCATAAACACTATCCATGGCGACCAAACAAGGCCAACAAGGTGGCCAAAGTACATATATCATTCCCCACTTTGCGATATGTTAACTGACGCCCCCCAAAGTTGAAATAACCTCTCTCCCGATCCCGCAGCTTCAGGAGCTAAAATCTCAACTCGACCGCGAACTCGAGCACCTCACTACATCTTTTCAATCCCTCCGCACCGCACAAGCCAAATTCCGCGACTGCCTCAAATCCATCTCTACGGGGGTGAATGAAGACACGGCTGGAAAACCTCTGCTGCTCCCACTCACGTCCTCCCTCTACGTGCCTGGTCGCCTGACAAGCTCCACACATGTCCTCATCGACATTGGCACGGGATTTTTCGTCGAGAAGAATACAACAGATGCAACAGACTTCTATACCAGAAAAGTCAAGGATTTGGGCGATAGCTTGAAGGATCTGGAACAGGTTGTTAATCAAAAAGCAAATAATGCGAGAGTGGTGGAAGAGGTGATTAGGATGAAGATGTTAAGTGCGCAGGAGCAGGGTGGGAGTGGAGCTGGAAGAAAGGCTGGTTAATTAGGATTGGCTCCTGTTGGATTCGGGGGACGGCCAAATAGAGATTATTGAAACAGAAAAATCATGGAATGCTAATGAGATTTAAGCATCAAAGCGTACAAAGGCCAAAAAATGAGACTCGAAGAAGAAAACTGTTCAGCTATCCACCCTATCCTCACATTCATGTAAAAGCACCAAGTTGTGTCTAATCAAGGTACTACTCGCAAACATGGAAAATTTAGTAAAGCAAAGTTGATTCTCTTGCCCTCCATCTGAATCATCCCAACGCCAGCAATTCGTCTGTGGTGGAAGGAATGCAGTATGCTCCTGGAAACAGCATGCATGGGTGGAGCACGCATTTTGTACACACCATTTATGCCTTTAGGCACAAAGAGGGGTATGGATTTCAGGGTTGATTTCTAAAATACTATTTGCAAATTCTCCCGAAGATATCGACCCTCCCAAATTGCCCACCACGGATTCATTTCAAGTCCAGGTTCTATGGTCACATTTCTTAATATGAACACCTAGCCGAATATCCTAAGGAATCAAGAGGAGAGTTGGAGGAGGATTTGGCATGTTGCAGGTGATAGCCTGTGAACCTCGACGAATGCCACGGGGGTTCCAGTTAGAATTGAGGAAACTCGAATAATCCTTGACCTAAGAAGTTACAGTCTGCTCAGTGGTTCGTGTATGTTCACGTATCTTTAATATTGTGCTTGTTGGAGTTGCCAAATGGGACTGTACTTTTGTTCTTTTCCCTGCTGGTACGGAAATTAGAGAGGCTTCCTATACATTGATCACCTCTGAAAGTTGTAATAGCACATTGAAAAATCTCACCATCCCCTCTCTGGCTGGGACAACTTTATCATCATCGTCGATGTTAAGTGTCTGAAGGTGTAGGAGACCGGCTTCCTTCTCCTGATCATCAATCGAAGTATCCCCATTGCAAGGGAAAAACTTTTCTATCGTGTCGCCAAAGTCCACCCCACGTCCTTGAGGAAGCCTCTCTAATTGACATAGGTGGGTTGACCAGTCTCTATGACGAACCATCAGGCCCCAACAAGGATCTGTCTGTAATGGGTACCACATGGCCAAGACTTCCACTTGGTATCCCATCTTCTTAATGCCAAACGTATATATTTGATCCAGTTTGGACATTTCTATCTTAATTCCGGGGCTCACAAACGTTTGGACAAAGCCCTGTCTTGACTCCAGGTTTTCTGCATAGTCAGACTTTAGTTTCACTCTCTCCGCGAAGCCAACGATTAGGGGTGACAAAGTTGACTTGGGCACAAGCACCATTGCCTCGAGTCCGAAGTGCCAACCTTTGGCTCTATTTTGGGTGTGAATGTTAGCAACGTCTTGTATGTTTGCCAACCCCACAAATCCATGGGAACAAACTTACTTGCTTAGCTCTAAGAGGTTAACACCCATTCGCTCATTTGGATCTTTGCTCCCAGGCTTTAGCCTATAGAACCTTGGTGCCATCTTCTCGTATTTTCCCTCCTCGTCCTCTGTCCAATCAACTTGGACAACAATTAAGCTTCGAACTGGAGAAGGATTAAATGTGGTATTGGTGGTGTGGCGGTTTGGGGATGGTCTGCCAAGGTTACGGACAGCCGGCCGTTCCTGCTCATGGTCGGGCATGTTGGGGTCTTGTAGTGCCCATGTTCCACGGAGCTTAGGGCGTGTTTCTTTCAATGTAGAAGGTGTGGATTCAAGACACATACCTGAGGGCTTCGCTGGCTCTAATATATGGTCAGCTGTCATCATTCGAGCAAGAAACTTGGCCCCTTCAACATTGTTAAAGAGCCTGTGAAAGGTTAGCCAAAGGTATTTTGAGTTGCACAATTGAACTTGACGAACCATTTAGTGATGTGGCAGCTAACAGTTGTTTGAATACCCTTCGTAAATTGCTTTATTGAATACTCGGTCCCGATTTCACTATGATCTAAGCCACTGAGCGCCAGATTCCCATACTGGATAGAGAAATCGTATGAGCCTTTCTCAAATCTAACCGACTCTAGACATTGACAAATATGGTTCTGGATGTCAGTAAGCTGGGTAAAATGGGGCCTTTCTTTGCTGAACGTTCCCAAATCATTGGATGTTGGTGTTAGAAAAAGGCGAGGAACAATTATGAACACTTTCCTAGGCCACCACTCTGCAGCCCGTTCCAGTTTGACATTACTGTCATCCGTCCTATCCAGAATGATGTTCAACTTCTCGTGGCTGCTGAATTTCTGGATGTACACCCTCTGAACAGCATTGCGATAATGTTCCTCGCCAGCTATGACGTGGTCCATTTGGTAACCCGATATTTCGACCTGCCACTTTGGATGCCCGGGGAGAAGAGTAATGAAAACCTCACAATCGGTTCGAATGAAGTCTAGAGATTCAAGCTTGTTGCCAAACACGTCGCGGGGGTTGATATTTTCAGCATCCGCAAGCTCCTGGGGCCACTCTACCTCAACCTGAAAGCCTTCAGCATTATACCATGTATGCATTGAGTCAGGCGTTCAAACTTACTTTGTAGGGAATTCCTTCCTCGGGCTTTGCGTTTTTGAATTTCTGCTTTCGCTCGTGTTCCTCCTCTCTTAACTTGCCGTCATACCACTTTTGATGTTCGAAAGCCGGCAGTTTTGCCCAAGTCGACGATGCGAAAGACTTAGAACTTGAGGACTCGATCCATTTGTTGATCCCCTTCACCGTGGCATCAAGCCTAGAACCTACGCCGAAAATTTCGAATCTAATGAGTCGTCCATACTGGAATTTGGGGACAATATCACTATCGAAGTCAAGCTTCCAGTTCTCGACGACGCTTTTTACATCGTGATAGCTATATCGATTAAATTCTGGCGGGATAGTGATTATTCTATGCGGAATTTTGCTTCTGTTAATGCTTCCCTGATCTGAAATCCGGCTAAATTTACTGTCCATGGGTGCAGGTGTGTCGTCCTTGATTGTGGTCAAAATTGGTAGAAAAATTTGTAAGGAGTTCACTTTAGCACTATAGCTTTCAAGTTCTCGTGTTAGGGGTGGAATTTGTGGCAGCCCTCGAAAGGCTTGAGAAGAATATGAACGGCTTCGAAAAGATCAACGTCCTAAGAGTGGTTGTCCAGGTTTATGTAGTCAGGCGGTGGAGTGTTTCGATCTTAAAGAAGGAAGGAGTGTCATCAAGACTTATAATCAGGTGTAGTAGGTGTGTGTTTGTGTATTTGTGTATGTTTGTGTGTTTATGTGTGTATGAAGGTGAAAGATCTAAAAGGCTTACGTTTTCAGGCCGTTTGCCGTCGGGCTAGAAAGTGTGCATACGTCTTCGACCCGTTGGTTGAGATCAAATCTTGAATTTCAGTTCTGAAATACTTGAAGATTTTGGACTGATACTGCAGCATCAAGGTAGAGAAGGGAGTCCTTGAAATCCTTTAGAGAGACAACGAGTAGAAGAACTAGTATAGACCTCATTGCTGAAGCAAACAGACCCTTCTCTCGCCTTTGTTTGTGTTTGTATCTAAGCTCTCACCTTTCTTGCTTGCGATCGTCGATCAAAACAAGAAATAAAAGATAAGTGTGTTCATATGAAATAGGAAATCAAGACCAATGTGTAATCTTCCAGACATACAGCATCATGTGTTTCCACCTTTATGAGTAAGCTGTAAGCAACCGACAACGATTTAACTATTTAATAAAAGTTTCATGGTGGTCCATGTAATGTCATACTACCTGCTAGAACATACATTTATCATCTCCCCATGATTCTCCGAGGTGTCTGCTCAAGTGTTCAAAACACTCGAGCCTTGTCAGACAGGAAAGAAAAGTGTATTTCAATCTCAAATCCGACTCTTATAAGTAGTGTAATCTGAGGAAGCTAGAAATAAAGGCGATTAGAATTGGCAGCGAAGCATTACTTAGCCTTAGTTTTGTTGTCCAAACACGAAGTTATAGAGGATCGTTAGTCTGGTGGGCTTGTCATCAATTTGCCCACTAGGTAGCGTAACGTAGGATTCAAGCGACCTAATACAAGCCACAGGTATGTTTTGACTAGCGATGATGGTTTTTGCGGCATAAGATGATGGTTGTCACAAGTGGACAAGTCTTCAAGACATGCTCGGGTAAACTGTGAACCTCAAGCACCGCGGAAGTGCCAAGCTATTTTCAGAACCCGCCAACCATCACCACCAAATTCGTCACAAACAGGTGTGCTGTCCACTCCCTCAATTGACACCACCTCAGGCTCTTTGAATACCTTCATTGTATTTCTCTTCTGCCCATTGGACCTTGTGTCCCCCGCTTCTCTCCATGTTATCCACCGTAAAAGTCGCGAAGAAAATCATAGGATTTGGCAGCAACCGAATTTACTTGCACGCCTACCCCCCTCTTCCATGTTCCTATCCACTAACTTGCCCTTGTAGTCCCAAATTCACAATAGCTCTAATGCGAACACCCGGTCTTTCTCCTTACCATGCACGCTTCGAGGTGCCCCTCAACTTCTCCAAATTTGATATCAAAGATTACCTCTACCATGTCTACAACGTAAAATGCTTCAACATTCGGTCCTACGTAAAACTACAACCGGTGCGCGACCATATTTCCCAGCCCCGGCATTGGTTCCGGCCAGACTCAAAAAAGTACATGACAGTGGAGATGGAGCGGCCGTTTGTGTGGCCGGCGGACCCGGAGGATTGGGAGCCCTGGGGCAAGAAGGACCAAGAGAGAAGAGAAAAGGAGGCCATGGAACAGGTATTGCCAAGCCAAGAAAGGAAGAAAGAGGCTATGGTGAAGCGGAGTGAACAAGCGGAGGAGATAGTGAGGAGAAGGAAGTCAAGTTTAGCGGGTTGGGAAAAGGCAAGGCAGGATACACTGGTGCATGCAAATGAGCAGTCGTATAGGCTCAAGATATAAGATGGACTCGCTGTGAAAGTGGTAGGGTTAAGTTGTATCAACGACAGTGTACATTTGCTGTAATATATAGGTAACGTTGTGAGGAACGAAACCAAGACTTCCTATACTATGCCCAACGCGGAGATCGATTCAAAGATGCACCGTATCAAGGTGCTCATTGATATCAGATCCAGCTACCCGAAGAGTACATATTGGGCATTCGACGAGTACCTTCTTTTGTACCATCAAAACTCCGCCATCGCCCCCTACACTGTTATCCTGGGACGGTTTTTGGCCTGTGCGAGAGTTTGACACAATTGGTGATACTAAATCATCAACATCACCCAGAAGAATCGCTTCGGCTTTACGCTTCCCGCTTGGTTCTTTTGAAGGGGCGCTATCCTCTTCAATCAAGCCGACAGAGTTTCTAGAAGTTTTACCCTCTGATTTCGCCAATAGTTCTTTCTTACCATTGACCTGAACCCAGCTGTCAAGCTTGTTCTTTTGGCGGCCCGCTCTCTGCTTTTTACTCATGGCATCTCGCTGCTTTTTTGTAGGTTCTGGCTCCTGTATCTTTGTATATGTACCTCCGCATTCAACTTCATGTTTAGCCCACCAGATATCGCGTTTGCCTGGTGGTCTATTCATGCTTCGTTTGACCAAGCCAAAGTATGGCGGCTGCTGTCTGCATGGCCCATCGCACTTCCAGACATGCGTCCGATAGCTCTCTACCTCGTCGTGGAATGTATGATAGATTGTGATATCATAATCGCCGTGGTTGTTTATGGCATCAGAGAGAAGCTGAAACCCCGCACCGTGTCCAGTGCCATCATCGCCTCGCGAGTGTTGCCACGAGGTCGTTACGAAGAAGTAGGCATGTATGGCTTCATGCAGGAGCGTGTTGATGGTGTCAGACCGTGGGCGATACTGCAGCAAAGGCGTACTCATCTTCAGACGGATACGCGTAAACTTGCCCGTGGTCGGGTCTTTTGAGAGCTCGCATATTCCGGCGCAGCTGCATTGACAATCAACAAACGAAACCGTGCCACGGCGCACGTCGCATTGGGGGACAGCAAATACTGGCGCTTACAGTGTCAACCTTGGGGACCACAGCACTTCAACTCGGGGTACTAGGAGTTCCCGAAAGTACAGTACATCGTATAGTCCAAATAGCCGATGAATGTCCACGAACGGCTCGCCGTCATGAAGTATTCTGTTAATGGCGTCCAGGGCCTCTTTCTGGCCCTCTGTGAGGGCTTCTAGGCTCGCAATAGCTACAAGAGCGGCGTCCTCGTCAGTGGCGGGCATTTGCAGGCTTCATCGGGCGTAAGATTAGCGGTGTTTGAGTAAGGCAGCCCTATGGGGGCGATCAGGAAGGTGAATGTGGCTGATGGGGCCTTGTTGGGCAGGGGTTGGTGGATTACAGGAGGCGTCGCGAGGCTTTGATGCTAAACTATCCACGTTGTTTCGACGACATCCCCCGCCCATGACCAGTCCTCGCCCCTTGCTGCCACTTAATTGTTCCTCCACCCCTTCGTTCTGTTTGTGTTCTCCTCTGCCCCTTTCAAACTCTCCGAAGGCTCCAGAAGTGTCCAGAGCAGCTTACGGAGCGCGGCTACCAGTCAGACTGCTTCGCGTTGCTCATGACGCAGCCCGTCCCACATGTACTGCAATTCATCACCCTCCACATTTCGACCACGCAGCGCCCGCTGTAACCAAAACACTGCGCACGCGCACGCGCATCCTCCATCGCGCCTCCTCGGATGTGCACTCTGATCCGTTATTTCGAACGAGATGGCGGCCACCGAATCTTTCAGCGCCGTTGATCTCGTGCGCACCTCGTCGCAAACCTCGTCTACGTCGAACAGTAGAAAGAGCAGCACGGTACGCGTGAGGCCTTTGAAACGAAACTCCAATGCGTCCCTTGGGAGAGCTCCTTCGCCCGCTGCAGATACGAAGAGCCTGACGTCGTTTCCTTCGCTTTCGCCTACCCCGGACTCCTCTCCCGTACAGTCGCGTGGAAACGGCTGGCTCCGCAACGCTCTAGGTGCAGGAGAAACTACCAACAGGAATGGAGAAAACAGACCTACAGGCTCGCCGGAGACTATGAAGTTTGTCGCTGCCCTTGAACCTACATCGCACCCGCAATCAAGCTCAACCATGAGGAAGGTTACAAAATCGACTCAGCAAATAGTAGGGAGCCTAATAGCCGCAACACCTGCTGCGAGAGAACGCTCAGCTCTGTTTGACGACACTCCACCAGAACTGGCAAAGGTCCCAGGAAGTCTACACTACTCAAGTGATGCGAACATTGAGGAGGTACTTGCATATACAGGTGGCGTTGCTCTGGTCAGACAATTAGCTGGTGATTTAGCACAGAGGGACGCACAAATTACAGCCTTGAGGAGGAGGGCAGAGGAAAGAGAGAGGATATTGAGGAAGATGCTACAGGAATGCGAAGTTTCGAATATGGACATTGAAAATCGGCTCCGGGAGCTTGACAAAACTCGGGAGCAACAAAATGGGGATGATAACGGGTTTAGAAGACCCCGGAAGAGAGGAAGTGAGAGCGGACTATCAGGAATGCATCCTGATGATCCTATCGACCAAAGACTGGCGAGAGCCATGGAAGATGAAGTGGCAGAATTTCCTGATGCACTAGGATTTGACTCAGGAAATACTCTTCCAGCGGCTGATCAAATATCCATGAACTCTGTCTTAGATGTTCCACGAGAGACCGGTCGCGCCAACTGGAAAACGTATCTCTGGAATGGAACGAGTAGAAAAAGTAGTAGGGCGCCGTCTATTGCTAGTGCAGTTGATAGGGATGCAGAAGCTCTTTCTTCACAAACTCGATCGAGAGCATCTAGTGTTGCCAAGCAACCTCGCAAGCCCATTAGTAACGACCTTTTCGTTGCCCCAGGTGATGACAATGCCACTGGCGCTATTCCCACATTACGTCGACTTCAGAGTCAAGACCAAGTGAAATCAGGCGTATCTTCTCGCAGATCCTCGGCTTCCATTGCAAATTGGGCTTTGAAAATGGTAGCTGGAAACAGCCAGGCAGCTCGCAACACCGACAAAGCTAGTACAACAAGGGGCCGCATGAACGTGTCATCGAATCCCGCCGACAGAGACCCATCGATAGACTCAACTCATACAACTCATTCAGCAAAGTCTTCGCTAGCAAGTACTCAAAGGCGTAGTGGTCGAACATTGGGTCCAAATGGAACTATCAAAAGTATCACTACTGAAGCTACCAAGAATGCTACAGCACCAAGTCCCCTTCTTCCGCCTCGAGGAGCAAGTAACTTGGGTCCCGTTGAGATGGATAGGATACTACCAGAGGAGTCTAGACCACCAACCCTAGTGCAACATCACAACAGATTTACTTCAAGCAACGAGTATTTGACCGATAGGTTTGGTTTCATCTATGATCAACGACGCAAGAAGAGACAAAATGAAGCTGCAGCTGCTTTGACTAAGCAAAAGCGGAGCAGCAATGTTGAGTCGTTGGGTGACGGCCGATCGGCCCTCAAAACCCTCGAGTTAAATGATGACTTTGATGATTTCAAGCCTCCACCGTCAGACACAGAGGGAACCTCCAGACCACCTTCCAGGCCTGGTAGTATCAGTTCAGGGGAGCCTGGAACAGAGCAACCTGCAAAAAGATGGGCAGACTACCTCAAACTTGCAACTCATCCAACGGAACTGCTTTCCCATACTCCCTCAGCAGCACCAATCACCTCCGTCGAGTCCGCTGAAGCCGAAATCACGGCGCCAAAACTCAACCAAATCACATTAGCCAAACGCGGAACTATCCCCCCTTCAAGCGCCGCCCCTGAACCTTCTCCATCTCGCATTGTTTCGAGTAATGCGGAATTCTCTATAACAATGCCTTCTCCTGATCCAGCAACACCCATTAGTCCGCATCCCCAACAACCAGACCCAGTGCAGTCTCTCCTCGAGCATATGACCGGCCTTCACGATACCCTACAAAGAGATAAGACGGTGAAGTGGAACGAATTCCTCCGGAAAGTGCGAGCTGAACGAAAGCGTGAGGGTGAAGCTTCTGGCGCTGGAGAAGGCCGACCAAAAGGACTTGCTATGCCAGAAACGCTCCTCACGGATGGCGAAATAATAGGTGTCGCTGGCCTAGGTAACAAGGGCAAGGTTGGACGAGCAAAATGGCAAGAGTTCCGTCGACTCGTTCTTGGCGGCATTCCCGTTGCTTACAGAGCACAAATCTGGGCAGAGTGTAGTGGTGCATCGGCTTTACGTGTCCCTGGCTACTATGAAGACTTGGTCAACAATGGTGATGACAACCCTACTATTGTCGCTCAAATCCAGATGGACATTACCCGGACCCTAACCGACAACATTTTTTTCCGTAAAGGGCCAGGTGTGCGCAAACTGAACGAAGTCCTTCTTGCGTATTCTCGTCGTAACCCAGAGGTTGGATATTGCCAAGGCATGAACCTCATTGCGGCCTGTCTTTTACTCATCATGCCGACCTCTGAAGATGCTTTCTGGGCCTTAACAACTATGATCGAGGATATTCTACCCGAGAAGTACTATGATCAGCACCTACTCACCTCCCGTGCTGACCAGTCTGTTCTTCGTGAGTACGTTGCGGATCTGCTACCCAAGCTATCCAGTCATCTCGACGAGCTAGAGATCGAGCTCGAGGCACTCACTTTCCAATGGTTTCTATCCGTCTTTACCGATTGCCTATCAGCCGAAGCGTTGTACCGTGTCTGGGATGTGGTGTTGTGCATGCATGATGGCTCGACTTTCCTGTTCCAAGTCGCTCTTGCTCTTCTCAAGTTAAACGAGAAGGCTCTACTACAGTGCGAGTCTCCAGCCGAGATATATCACTATATCAACCACCAAATGACCAATCATGCCATCAGCATCGACGGTCTCATCCAAGCTAGCGATGCCCTTAACAAGGTTGTGAAGCGCAAGGATGTTGAAGACCGCCGAGAGAAAGCAGTGGCACGTGAACAAGAAGTCATGCGCCAACGGGAGGAAGTCCGCCTAGAGCGTTCGAAGAAGAAGGCCATCGACATTAGTAACATTACAGAGCAAAATGAGGGGGTATCAAACGCACCTTCAATCTCTGCTAGCCTAGACGCGGAATTGTCTATGCAGACAAGTCCGATGCGTACCCCTTTGTCGAGTGCATCAGCCAGAAGTGAGGAGGAGGAAGATGCGAATTATCTAAACCAAAGGTTGGAAGAATTGACAAATCATACGCGGATGCCTATTGAAGAGGAGAGTCTTTGGCGTGCGTAGTGCATGCACAGTTACATGGGCGATTGCTTCTCTCACACTTTCCCTATCTCCTTGAACTTGCTAATGGTCCATCTTGGTGTAGATGGAGCATCGTCAGCTGAGCTTGACACCCGGGACCAATTTGGTTCATTCCTCACAACATTTCCTTGTATCAGATCAGGCTTCATCCTCTTCATTATCTACTTTCCTTATTTTGCATCGGCAGTGGCGCATGGACATAGCATACATACCCCGAAGATTGATATCTTATTTTTGCGTTACGATTGTTAGGAGGCCAGATCTTGATGGGTGTTTTTGGGCATACAGGTATAGATGCTAATGCATCCCTTGTATCTTAGAGTTTGTATTGTGGGAATTACCTGGTAGAAATCGCAAGACACTATACTAGTTCCTCTTCTTTTTACCACTTTTGCTTTCGGTTAATATTGGATGCTCGTGGTTCATTGGCTTAAACTTTGGAGCATGTATATGTAGGATGTACATTTTGTGCATCCACTGTATCTTTAAACCAAACTTGAAATTCTAGCATAATATTTTCCACCTGTTGCTTCATATATTCAAACAAGGTTTTTATTGCGCCAAACATATTTTGCAAATATACGTGGTTGGTTCAATGAGATGGAGACATTGAAACGATAGCGTATGAGGACGAGCAAATGACATGATCAATCCTTCCAGTGATCCCAGTTCGTCACGCTAGATTTCTGCATTGAATGTCGGCGATAGATTTCGGGTGTTGTTGATTTCAAATGTCTCTAGACCTGTGAAGAATCGATCCAGTAGATGATGCAATCAACTGTTCCCAGCACCAAATGTGGACCTATCTTATCGCCGCACGAGGCCCGGGACTGACATCGGTAATGGGTTTCGGATAATTTTTTTAACCTTTTTTATTTTATTTTTGGAAGTGTGAGGTCATGCACAGGTGTATGATTTACGAAAGGTAGGTCGGATTTCGCACATCATCAGCAAAGAATGAATTTTTATCAACGGCACCATTGTCTATGAATGAAGCCACAACGTAGGACACGTAAATCTAAAGGCAACCTGATGGATTGCCCTTCATCGATTCTAGAATCTTGTTTACTGTGTCATTTTGTCTACAGCGAGGGTCGTGCGAGATCCATCGGAGTCGGGGCCTTGTTTGGGAAGGCAAAGAAATGCGGCAGCGGCAACGTCGGCGAAAACTCGCTGGTGTGGAGAAATAGGAACAGCGGCGTCGGGATGTGGGGAAGTCCTTTCTGGGGCGAGAAGGAGTTCAGACTGGTGATATTCAAGGAGATATAGTCTACCTACATACGTAGGCAAGACCGGGTGGTGATCATTATATCCAAGGGACTATGTCCGTTGATTCGCGATTGTCAAACGCCTAAACTTGATGAGGCTTCAAGAAACCAACAAAACCGGGGCCCTGAGTAAGTAACCTGGCTCGATATTGGTTGGTCCCACATCACGTGATACGGATTAGATTGCCGTTCTGCTGTTCCGCCCGAATTGCGGGGGTTTTGACGGCATCTCTAACCTCACAACCCATCCCCGAGGCCACTGCCGCTGGTCATCGGCTCGCAATCATGGGTATTCACGCGCGTTGCTATAGCTTAGCATCGAGCCCTAGCCGCCATGTCTTAAGTCCAACTTCGGCACTGCTTCTCTGCTCTACTTGCCATCACCCTCGTCCTATGATTTAATCCTTCCAAAGCTAGCAGTAGACTTTATCCTGTATATTCCTTTTTTGAACAGCGCTGCGCCAAGGAAAGATGGCCGACAAATACGACATCGTCATCATCGGTGCCGGGCCGGTTGGTCTTACCCTCTCGACTTGTCTTGCGAGATGGGGGTACCGGATAAAGCATATCGACAATCGTCCCGAGCCTACGCCTACGGGCAGGGCAGACGGTATTCAGCCCCGGTCACTGGACCTGCTTCGGAACATGGGGCTGAAGCGCAAGATCATGGCATTCGAGCCTGCCAAGGTATATGAAGTCGCATTCTGGGACCCAAGCGCAAAGGGCATTCACCGGACGGGAACATGGGCTAGCTGTCCTAAGTTTATTGATGCGAGATACCCGTTCACGACGCTGCTCCACCAAGGAATGATTGAGAGGGTATTCATCGAAGACATCGAGAAACACGGCGGACATGTTCAAAGACCATGGACTATCACTGGATTCCAGAATGATGGAAATGACCCCAAGTACCCAGTTGAAGTGCGCCTCGCGCATATAGATGGGTCTCTCTCGGAAACTGTACGTGCCAAGTACTTGTTCAGCGGCGAGGGCGCGAGGAGCTTCGTACGAGACCAATTAGGGGTTAAGATACACCACTTGGACCCAATTGCACATGTTTGGGGCGTGATGGATGGCGTCGTCCGAACGGACTTTCCTGATATCAAGGTAGGCATCTTTTGAACTCCAAAGGGCTTGCAACATACTAACATCCCAAGATGAAATGCACCATTCATTCCGACGCTGGGTCTATCATGGTGATCCCACGCGAAAACAACATGGTTCGTTTATACATTCAAATTGCCTCCTCCACAGATCCGGACTGGAATCCCCGGAAAACGGCTACAGCAGAGGAAGTTCAACAACACGCACGAGACATTATGAAGCCATATAGCATCACATGGGACCGCGTAGAGTGGTACTCTGTATACCCGATCGGGCAAGGCATTGCGGAACGCTATACTCTCGACGAGCGTGTCTTCATGGGTGGCGATGCGTGCCACACGCACTCACCCAAAGCTGGCCAAGGCATGAACACCGCCTTCCTTGATGCAGTGAACCTGGCCTGGAAAATTCACCACGTAGAATCCGGATACGCACCACGCTCGCTCCTTTCCACGTACGAATCTGAGCGCAAACTTATTGCTGAGAACCTCCTCAACTTCGACGCCAAATACTCGAAACTCTTTTCCACACGTATTCCCTCCGCGGGTGAAGTCGCAGGTGCAGTCTCCAATGAGCCGGCCGAAAACGAATTCGTGAAAACATTCAAAGCAAGTTGTGAATTCACCTCTGGCTATGGTGTTGCCTACAACCCGAACACGATAAATTGGGGTCCCGAGCACTCTGCGCAACACCCTCTCTTCCTATCATATGAAAAGGGCACCACGCAGCGCCCTGGCCGCATCCTCACACCAGCCACCGTGACTCGTGTTGTAGACGCCAATGTAGTGCACCTCGAGCAGGAGATTCCCCTCAATGGTTCCTATAGGATGTACCTATTCGCTGGCACACCATCCAAAACTGCAGTTGCACTCAAGGACCTTGCTACACACATCGCAAACCCTACATCCTTCTACAGCATCTTCTCCCATCAAGACTCGAATGTAGACCGGTACCATGAGCCGCACAACCCTCACACAAATTTTCTCTCCTTCTGCACAGTATTTAACGCCCCACGATCGAAAATATATATTGCAGAGATGCTGCCTGAGGTCTTTGCGCGGTACAGAGATCATGTGTATGCCGACGATGTGTGGGATGTGCGGGTTCCGAATGCAAAGGCGGCAGCACATGCGAAGATGGGGCTGGATGAAGAGAGTGGAGGTGTGGTTATTGTGAGACCGGATGGATATGTTGGTTGTGTGGTGAAGCTTGTCGAGGGCAAGGGAACCAGTGAGGCGTTGAACCAATATTTCAGTGTGCTGACAGGGAAGAAATTAGGTGATGAGAGGGCTGCATTGTAAATGAATCGTAGTACCGGTGCCCTGAAGCAGTTGTCTGAAGTCACATAGCATGTTTGTTTTTGGTCATTATTTTTATAGCGCGCTTGCTTGATAGACGGCCATGTAGATGATGTTAGATACATTTTACTGTAGAGCGACCTGTACAAGCATCATCATATTCATATTGGACGATATTTTTTCATGATATGGAATTTCAGTTTATTCGGTTTTTTTTTCAACCAGCACAGTTACCTGTCCGAATTTGCAAAGGAGCACAAAAATGCCGTAGTCTACAATATAATGATTGTCCACACAAGCAGCAGTTGTTCTAGACCAGCCTTTTATTTCCTATAATTAGTATTTTAATTACCACAGTCATCCACCAACAACTTGCATAGGGCTGAATATTTTGCCCCACCAGCCACACGCAAGCTCACACGAGGTTCAACCACCAACCGCATATGACCACTAATACCTCTGCCCCACAAGACCACCCACCAACGACGTCCCTATCTCAACATCCGACCCTTAACCTAACACGTGTAAATACCATGGCAATGACCACGCCCTCGATCGCATCAGACACCACCCTCATCCCATCCACCAGGAGCCCGCCCACCACCACCTCAGACAAACCCTCTTTTGCGTTCCCACCGCACTATTCCTTCCCGCCCTTCTTCACACTGCAACCCATCCTCGCAACCCGCACCTCACAGCTTACCTCCTGGTCCACCCTAATCCAGTCATACTGCCGCGCCCACCGCGTCTTCACCGTCACGCTCGTCGACGCCTTACCCACACCACTTTTCCACAATGCGACCCTCTCGCGGGGCCTCTCTCTCCGCGATGCACGAACGATAATACACTGGATGACGACACCCGAGGGAGGTGCAAGGGCAGAATGGATACCGTCTTCTTCCCCCACTTCCTCGTCTTCCAAACGCCCCAAGGGCGAGCTTGAAGAGGGCGACGGCAAAGCCTGGATATACTGGCGGCGGCCTGAGGAGTGGGCGCAGGTGCTTGAAGAATGGGTCGAGCGGACGGGACAGCGCGGCAGTGTACTTACCTTGTACGAGATTTCCGAGTCTGATGCAACAAGGAGAGAAGAATTTTGGGGAATGGATGGAGATTTGTTGAGAAAGTGTGTGGGGGTCTGTGTTAAGAGAGGGAGGGCCCAGATATTTGGTGGCGAGGGGAGTGAGGGAGTCAAGTTTTTCTAAGGGAGAAGAAAAATTGTAAGTTAGGGCCGAAAGAATCGTGAAAGGGATGAATTTCTACGGCGATATTGAAGGACACTGCCGCAAGCATGGCAGAGAGAGAGAGAGAGTATACCAAACACACTTGATGTAGGACATCCAATGGTACGTCAAATTCGAGTATACCAGCGGCACTCGGATTATTTATCCTCAATATCTAACTACTATTAGTGTTGACACAACCCAACGAGTCTATCCTCAAGCCAATATGATATCGCATAACCTCATCCGAATGAGGATTTTACCAATACGGTCTATATCATTGGGAGTTTGATACCACCAAATCATTTACCACGACGCTGTTCTGAAAATGCCATACCTGTCCTGGAACTCCTCATAGCCTGACGCCATCATCAACTTAGGCATTTAATCATGACTTCGCAGCGTTATTAACAACTGCCTCACTCAACTCCCAGTCCTCGTCCCAATGAATCCTCTGTGCCATTGCGACGTACAGTAACCACTCTGTCTTGACGATTCTTGGGATCATGTCGTGCTTCTTCGCAAGTTCTCTAAACTTCACCCAGTTGGGAAACTCCTTCTTGTTTGCTTCAGAAATAAGATAGAGCACATCGCCCTCGTCTTCCTCCTGATTTTGGCTTTCCTCGTTCGATCTATCAATTTTGCGTTTTGATGCTGTAGCGTTGTTGATTCCGCGGCCTTTCCACTCCTGGCAATGGCCTCCGTTCGCAACAATGATATCTCTAAACGTATCAAAGCCACCACTGACAGCCCCTGAGCAGTAGATGGTCCAGTCCTTTAAGAGACGTTTTTGGTTCTGCTTTGCCCGAGGAATAGCGTCTTCTAGATCGATGTGATGGGTCTTGACAAAGTCTCGATCCGTCAGAAGATGCTTTTCCGGAGGTGGGAGTTTGTTGTGCTTCAAAGCATAGTCCAGAAACGAACTGTGTACAACGATGGGTCCACAAGCTAAAGCAGAAACAAACTTCTTCGTTCGCACGACCTTTGGTGCGCAAAGTATATCAACTTTTTTGAAATCATCGGTGATGAATAGGCCAATTTCGCGCATTCGCCCCTATACAATGGTTAACTTTAAACACATAGGCCAGACCAGGCGGATATACCTTGTCTTTAGACTCCTTTTCAGGGTTGTTCACCCACCGTTCATCCTTTGATAGTAGCATTCGATATTTGATAGGTGTCAACTTGTCTTTCTTTGCTTTCTTGTTCCTTTTCGCTGGCTCCTCGGTCAGTTCGTCATCATCAGAGCCTTCTTCCGCATCCACCTCATCGATCGAGCGTTTGCTTGCAGTCGAGTCCCGGCCTTTGCTCTTCTTCGACTTGTCTTCAACCTCTACATCCTTCTCCCGTCGCCCACCGTGTATAACGCCACCTTTGCGTTTCATCTCTTTCTCAAATTTCGCGATGTCGGTCGCTGACTCATGCAGCTTTGATAGTGCTCGGTCCTTCGCTCCACGACTTCCAGGTACGATTGGAGTTTCATTCTCTTTGCCATCCGTACGGCGCTTTGTCGAAGGCGTTGCAACTTCTCCATCGGTTTTTGTCCGTCTATTTTTTTCTGCCAAGGGGGAGCTATGTGCGACTGGATCACTGGGGACCCGTACTTTGGAGAAACTGGACCCAGGTACACTGTCTTGCGGTACTGCCGTTTTCAACGCTTTTGATTTTCGAGATTTAGAAAAGAACATCTTCTCTACTGCGCCGCGGTCAATCTCCGTCTGACCTAGAATCTCTCCGAGGTTTGTCCGTTGAGGAAAATAAGTGTACTTGAAATCTGTAAGCGCTTGCAATTTGCATTTCGCATAGCTTTCCTCAAGCCACATGTGGTTAACCACATGCACACCCCACTCTCCAGCGGCTTCGCACTTCTCACTCTGCTTGTGGGCTGTGATGAGGTGGGTGTTGTCCTGCTTGAATGTCTTTGTGAACTCTGCGCCGGAAGCTTTGACGAGATTTTCAAGGTATACACGAGCTTCGCCAGTGTAGCTAGAAATACTGATTTTGTAACCCTTGAAACCTGGTACACCATCACGGGGCCTTGGATAATGCAACATACGGCGCATTGGATTCGTCCAGACGTCGTGAGTGATCAAGTAATAAAGCCAGCTAAGGTTGCCCACTTGCTTGCCCGCCTGTGAGGCTTTGACGTAATCTTCGCCTTCCCTATAATTGCAAACGTAACTATCAGCCTCGTCGAGATTGGTGGTCACTTCACCCCCGCCGGCAGATATCAGCCTTGTGATCACACCCTTCAAATTGTCGCTCAATTGTAGGTCTTCTCCCAGCTTTACCTTCTTGTTTTCGAATGCTTTTATGGAGCGTATTGGTTCTGGGTGCGCGGAGGGGATCGGTGGAAGGCCATCATTGGCGGGGTCTGGGTTCGTGGCATCGCGAATCTGTGGGCTGGTGCGAGTTGGAGGAATGGCGCCGGCAGTCACATTGAGTATTTCCGGGTTGGGGAGGGTATATGGACGCTCGGATATCCTCCGACCAACGTGAAGACAATCATCGAACCTATACAATAGGTTAGTAGCTGATACAACATATTGACTTGGTGACACTTACCAATGAGGCAAAATAATGAGGCAGTGCAGTCGTTTGTTTACAGCGAGCTCACACCTTGGATCATCCATACTCAAAGCGACAAGATGCGTGACTGACTTCGACAATGCAGCTACGAATTGTCCTCCAGTCGCTATGACACCGCCTGAGATAGCCTCCTTGTCGCCCTCAGGTATGTTACCACAACAGATGACAACGTCATTCATGAACAAAGCTGGATCCGGGCTATACGTTCGAGTATTCTTGAGTTTTCCTATCTTTAGGCATTCATCTACCCACGCTGGCTTCACAACGTGTATGAAATAGTCCAGTGCGCCGTAGTAGTCGGGGAAGTCGGAAGTAGCTGAAACAATGTGCGTAACTTCCTTGAGCTTCTCAATGCGACCGAGAGAAGAATCGAATGGAAGCAAAGTACCACCGTTTACCGTGATGGCGGCGGCCAACTGCGCGACAGGTTAGCCAGCATATAAATTGGCCATGGGGACGCGTCCAAGTACCTGACGCTGGCGTTCCTCTGTGAGCGCATTGGGAATGATTGTAAATGTCAGTTCAGTGAACATGGGCTGCGAGGCCTCCAGCATTGTCGTGTCCTCCATGGCGGCGAGGAGCTGGTGTGGAAAGTTGGAAAGAGATCGCGACTTTGTGCTACAGTGCCGGGCGCGTGTCTAAGAAGTCGCGTGCACAGGCGCGATTGCCGCAAATCGCGGTCCACGTGACAACCCCACCACGACCACGAAACTGGCGGAACTCTCTGTCATGATCAATCACTCCCGCATCTTCAGTCTCTTTTGTGTGGAGTATCGTGAGGGTTTCTTTTGTATCTCCAGTCTATGTTGCATGTCCAGGGGTGCGAAAGAAGCCCAGCTCCACGAATGCTATTTAGTGAATGAACTTAACCTCGGCCCGTTCCCATAACACACGGCAATTCATCACGACGCCCTAAGTCTTCTCCATGCATCACCTCTCCTTGACTTAGATTACACATCTTATCTTTCATACACGAACTGGTGTGATTTACACTCTTCTATTCCATCATTGTCGGGCTGTAATCTATCTTCCATCTCAATAGCGCCCATACAGGGCCTTTGTTATTCACATTCGATTCCTTTACGATGTCTTCCGAGTTCTTCAAGATCAGCGAGCATGTCTTGGAAGCCTCACATATTCGTACATTCCCGAGAACGACATCTACGCATCAGGATGAAGTGCTTAACCTTTCCATCAAGCAGTATACACCTCTAGAAAACCTTCATCCAAAGCCTGGAGATATCACAATCATTGCGGCACATGCGAATGCTTTCCCTAAGGTGTGTAGTATTTTATCCTTCATATCAATTTTTCCAGCCTCCTTTGTCTTTTCTTCTTTCATTTTAATTCACTTGAGACAGAGCCCCACATTATTAGGGCCCCACAGGCCCTTGTTCCTGTATTCACGTTCAAAAATAGAGAAAACATTCTTTCGAGTAGAGCTTTGGGTTTTCAAGTATTGCAGGCATATATCGTAGTGGTTAGTGGGGATCAAATAGCTCTTTTTTCCTCTACCTCAAGTTGCGTTGTCATTTCTTCTCGGACTTGACAGCATCTATTCCGATGGGCGACAGAATAGTGCTTTTCATTCTGTTTCCATTTTACTCCTAACGTTGAGCATTCGCGTGCTTTCAAAATCTATGTCTAACATTCACTCAGGAACTTTATGAGCCATTATGGGACGAACTTTTGCACAGAGCAAAGCAAAATGGATTCGGGATTCGAGGCATATGGATTGCAGATGTTGTCCACCAGGGGCACAGTGGTGTCATAAATGAAGATAAGCTCGGAAATGACCGTAAGAGCCAGTCTGTTCGTCCTTGGAGCTCGCGTTACTCATTATTCCATAGCGGCATGGCTTGATCATAGTCGGGACCTGCTCCACATGGTCAACACTTTTCGAAAGGAGATGCCTCGTCCTATCGTTGGAGTAGGCCATAGTATGGGCGGCGCTCAGCTCGCCTACCTTGCTTTACTCCATCCCCGCCTCATGGAGACACTAATCCTAGTCGACCCCGTGGTACAACGTGTCGTCTCCTTGAGCGGCAATTTCTCACCAGCATTCGCATCCGCGAACCGTCGAGAGAAGTGGCCATCCCGTGAAGAAGCTGCCAAAGCTATGTTAAAAAGCAAGTTCTATCAAGCCTGGGATCCTAGAGTTTTCCAACGTTGGATCCAATACGGATTACGTGACCTACCCACCAAACTCCATACAGAGTCTTCATCCGCTACAGGCCCACTTCCCGTAACCGTGTTGAGTAAAGGTACAGTGACCTCTACAGCACCCCAACCAAAAGAAGTCACTCTCACTACAACTAAACACCACGAGGTTATGACATTCCTGCGACCTAACTATCCTGCTCGAGTTGGAGACAAAGAACCCTCGTCCTCGGAGTATTCTCTATCAAACCCAAATATCAACCGCCGCACCCATCCTGATCTGATGCCTATCCAATTCCCTCAAGCCCCGTTCTATCGTGGTGAATCAATGATGGTCTTCCAGCAACTCCCCCACCTGCGCCCTTCAGTTCTTTACGTTTTCGGTGCACTTTCATTCCTCACTGAGGACCCTGCTGTCATTGAAGACAAGATGGCGAACACAGGCTCTGGCGTTGGTGGCAGTGGTGGCAGAGCAGAAGGCCGTGTTGATCAAGTTATGGTACAGGGCGCCGGACATCTAATTCCAATGGAGAAGGTTGAGGAGAGCGCAGAGCACTTGGCGACCTGGATTGGAAAAGAGATGAAGAGGTGGTGGATCAATGAGAGGATCGCTGAGGAGGAGTGGGGCAATTTGAAGGGTGTGGAGAGGTCGGTTCTTACGGATCGTTTCATGGAGGAGCTGAAGGGTACCATGAAAGGAAGAGTTCCGCCCAAGGAGAAGAAAGAGGCAAAGTTGTAAGCTTTGTCTAAGAGGACTTTGAGACTAGCCTGTAAATTTAATGTCATAGACATGTAGGTAGATGGCGTTTATACAGCAAATTCTCTTCTGAGTATTCGCGAGATGCGGATCACTCCCTACATTCAGTAAGGGAACCAAAGTTTGAAGCATAAACTTGCAGGATTGGCCACGGTCATTGTTTAAACATGTATCCCAAGAGGAAGAAGTACGGTCAAGTCCCATATGCCTTGAAAAAAATGAAAGCCTATGCAATTGTAAAATGAATTTAGATTGACCGTGATTGGTAGCAAAAGGCGTTACTGGCCAATCAAAAAAAAGAAAAGCGAAGGTGAAGACACTAGTGCACGTGCATGGACCAACCATCTGGTTGCGATGCCAACACACCAAGCAACAACGGGGCCAAACCCACTCACCAACCCGAACCATTTTCAACGACTACGACACGCGGCCGCCCAATCCATTATCCTCTACAGTTTGCTAGGCTATTGTAAGTAGCATCCATGCATCATGCTAAAATGTAACGCCGGCCCGAAAATTGACATTTGTTTACGGCCCACCAGCAACCGCACAGATTGTGACCACCGAGTACCATATCCCAACATTCCTAATTGCCAACGGGCGCACCACTCGCATCTCTCCTTAAATACCTCAATTAGCACAACCAAATATGCGTAATATCCTCGCTACGCTCGTGCTTTTCTTCGCAATTGCCCTTGCGGCGCCGGACCTCTTTTCCGAATTCTTCGAACCGCTACAAGAAAGCTCACAGGCGCAAAACAACGATACAATTGCGGAAGAAGGGGGCCTGGAGCTCGTGAAGCGACAGACAGGATGCGCCTCAGGATATGCTGCGTGCTCGAATTTGGGGGCCCCGGGGCTCTGCTGTAAAACGAGTCAAGTCTGCTCTGCGGACGCCCTCGGGCACGTTGCCTGCTGTCCTTTGAACAACGCTTGCACAGGAACTATCGGCGGCGTCTCAGGCGCAACCTCCCTTCTACCCACCAACACAATTGCAGCAACGACGACGACAGGACCGCTCATCATCATCCCCGTAACCACGGCCTCGAGCACTGGCACCTTTGTGCAAGTCACCAGCGCGGCGTCCAACGTACGCTCAACGGTACCAAACAGCTTCTACCCTTTCGCGTTCATTCCGACTACTTACATCAACGCAGCAGCCTGCTCTTCGGCTTATACGAGCTGCCAGACGGATGCTGCAAGCTGCACTGCGGATCTAGCGAATGGACGAATGGGTGTCACAGTTTCGGCACCGAATGGAGGTGCCACCATAACCGCGATTCCAAGTATCGGTAGCGCGAGTGCGGTGGCCGTCTGTCAAAGCCTAAGCTCCCTGGCGTGTTATGGGTTGCAGGTGGATGCTTGCAATAGGTTTGGCTCTGGAGGCACGGGGGCAGGAAGGAGGGTGTGCGGAGATATATATGCAATGGGGGCGGGTGTCGCCGTAGGAATTGCAGGCCAGATGCTGCGGTAGGCTTGGAGTTTCGATGGTGCTGCGTTTGTTTATATTTGTTTGTTGGTATAAAAGGGATGGTTGTAGCGTTTTCCGGGTGGTGGTTTGCATGGCACTGGAGTTGGGATTGGACACTTTCAGGATGATAACCATGGAGGAAGTAACAATACCTCCTCGGAGGCCTTATGAAGATACTTGCTTGATTTTGAACAAACATTTTACTTGTCTTTGGACATATCAAACCAAGAGTGACAAATTATGTGCAGTCTAACTGAAGAGGTGACTTCAGGGAAGGTAGTTATGCAAATTTAAAATACAGGATTGAGAGAGGATTGAAAAAAGTCATGTTATCAAGTGCATTCTAGGTAAGCGTTGAGAGCTTCATCCGGCTATACGCTGCTCTATTGATGTGATTGTTTTCATTGAAAGCTCATCATGCCAATTGACCCATAAGCACCTGGCAATTATTTTACCTCAACTCTAACAAGAGCTTCCATACCATCAATCCACGTCCCCACAGCCCTTGTCCCAGGAACGATCTCCACTTCCCTCATGACCCTCTCTGCTCCAACCCTTTCTTTTCCTTCATTCTCGTCGCTATCGTCTGAATCCCAAACTTCCTCTGTTGTATCATCGGCTCTCGGGGCTGGCATCCAATCTCCAGTCTCACATACCAATTTACATTTCATCGGCCTGATCCCAAACCTTCTACCCACCACACCAAGCAAGCTATACGCCGTAAAGCTCATGGGGATCTCCGCCTCGAACCTGTTCTCTTTCCCTTCCAAATTTGTCTGAGACAACGCACTCTTCGCGCTCTCACCAAGGTAGAAAGAAAACCGAATTAACCTCGCGGCCAGGGAGTTCGGATTCACCGTGTTCTTCGATCTATTGATGACAGGCTCGCCATATTCGGAACATAAATATTCATACCGCGGATGTGAAGCCAAGATTTGCTTCTCTAGATGCTCTGATCCGAACGCTAGTTCTCGGCCGATGAGAGAGAGGTAGTAGGACTCGGCGTTTAGTCTCTCTTTTGGGAGGATAGGACTGTAATTGAGGGATATGAGGTTCCCGAGGCGTGCCAAAGTGAGCATGTAGCCATCCTCTGCAGTCAGAGCACGGCCGTCGGCTGCTTGGAGATTTTGGTAAAGAGGATTGTGCGAGATTCGAAGCGCAGTCAGACCTGGGAAAACGTGCACTAAGCTGTCGATGAAGGACCAGTTTGTGAATTCATTCCAGGAGAGGTCAACTTCGGTCAAAGTGGGTGAGAAGATGGGAATCGGGGCACCAGAGGAGGTAATAGAGGAGATCTTGTTGGATTTGAGCACGAGGCGGCGGAGGGAGGGAAGATTGGTGAGTGATTGAAGGGAAGAGAGGCATGTGAAAGCATTATCCTCGAAATTTAGGTCCGTGATGGTTGGGGTGAGGGGATGGTGTGTTAGAGTAGTATAAGCGTTGCTTGCAATGACGAAACTACTCAAGGCGGGGAAGAGAGTGGTAATGTTTGCCATCTGTCAGAGGTGAGCATTGACATTGGTATACATATTTGATAGGTAGGTCATACCTCTTCCCATGTGGGAAGTGTCTCTTCAAGCCGTAAGGTGTGAATATTGGCAAAAGCTTTCATACATCGTGCTCTCTCGGTAGGGCTTACTCTCGTGTCACGAAACCGGTTGCCGCTGAAATCGACGGTTAGATATTGAATCATGATTCAGATGATGTCTAGAAATTAGGAAGTGACTTACTCCACTCTCAGGCTTTTCAGCTTGTCTAACTGCTCACATATGGAGGCTACTTCTCTCCACTCTTCGAACAGGTTCCGGCTGAGATCAAGTTCAATAACTTTTGGACAGACATCTTTGATGTCGGTGAGATTTGTTGGCCATATGTCCGCTTCTGCCACATCCGTTCGTTCTCCCAAGGTTGCGACTGGCCGCCACATGCGCAAGCCATCCAGGATCACTATTTTCAACTCCTTCAAATCAGCAAGCTGCTTTCGAATCTTATCGAAGCCGACTTCTTCCACCTCTTTCCCACTGATTCGAATCGTCTCCCTCTCCTTTACCTGACTTTCATACACGATTTGTACGTCGGGATCTTGAAAAGGATCGGAGGCATATTTTGCTTTCAGAGCTTCCACAAATGATCGAGGAGGGTCGGATTTGCGCGTTGGTCGAACAAATGACCCTGCGGTTGGCAATTTACTCGCGCCTGACCCGTCAGCTTACTATTTTCCGGAGAAGGAATAATTTCATGAAGAAACTTTTAGGAGTATTTTACATTCGAAGTACTGCACGCCGCCGTTTTCGCCAGCGTGTTTGCCACGAGTTGGATCGTCCCACTCAACGCCCAACCACTCTCCTTTGGTACCCTTAACTTCGCCGCGGTATCTCACGGTGCACAATTGCCCGTCAAATGAAAGTCGTTTGCCGACATAAAAGTTAGTCGCCATTCATGTGAGCTTTGAAAAGATTGGGGCACAATGCCAATTCGAGATACACCGGGAGTAGACAGAGCAGTTAGGCGCTATACAGGTGTTATAGATCAATTGGAAATCATGTGGGTATCAAATCAAGAAAAATGTTTGTATTGGCAATAAACATCTATGGATTATAGATTCTAGAGTCTGTAAGTGGTGCCTAGTGGTGCTCACGTGACTTCGAGCTAGGGCGAAGACGCTGACACAGCAACTTTTGAACATAGATCCTTTTGATCTCCTCACCAACGCGCCAGACGCGACAACTCTTGCACTACCACAGCCATCTCCATTACCCTTAATTGCCATGGATTACCAAGTCAGTCTTCAATTGTATCACACTTATCCATACATACTAACGAGTATAGAATCGTGCAGGCTCAAAATTCGGCGGCGGAGGTGTCGCTAGCTCCTCTGCGACCAATGCCGATCGTCGAGAACGTCTGCGAAAACTGGCTCTTGAAACTATCGACCTCGACAAAGACCCCTACTTCTTCAAGAATCATGTCGGCAGCTTCGAGTGCCGTCTTTGCTTGACAGTTCACCAAAATGATGGCTCCTACCTCGCACACACACAAGGCAGGAAGCACCAGACAAATCTCATGCGCCGTGCTGCAAAGGAGCAGCGAGAGGGCAAGGAGAAGGAGGGTACCCAACAAGGCTTGCTCGCAGGTGTACAGATAAAGAAGAACGTCATCAAGATTGGCCGACCTGGGTACAGAATCACCAAAGTCCGGGACCCCATGACACGCCAAAATGGGCTCCTTTTCCAATTCCAATTCCCCGATATCGAAACCAAAACCGTCCCACGAGTACGATTCATGACCGCATTCGAACAAAGGGTGGAGGAGCCTGATCCCAACTACCAATACCTCATCGTGGCAGGAGATCCGTACGAGACCGTCGCAGTCAAGCTACAAGCCCGTGAGGTGGATAGGCGCGAGGGAAAGTTCTGGCATTGGTTTGACGAGGATAGCAAGGAATTCTGGGTTCAGCTCCTCTTCAAGACGGATAGGGACGAGCGGTATAGTGCTGTCCCTGGTTTAGCCCCAGGTCGAAAGTGAACGGAGCATGCACGGCGTTTTTCTGAACTGATTGCGGTATCATGCCAAGGTTCGGCGGGCTGAGAAAGAATGTAGCAAGGGATCGAGGTAGTTACCACCATGATGCTATGCTGCAGCTCTTCCTGATCTAATTCTCGCCAGGGTCTCATGTCTTTTGGGTCTTTCTCTGAAAGTTTGGATTACATGGCGTCAACGGCGATCAGCATGGCTCGGTCTGGATATACCCCGAGGGTGTAGGTAGACCTCATAAAATAAAATGTATTCGGAATAAAGGTTCACTGTGCCGGAGAATGAGTGTTAACGTGATCTAGGGTGTCCTGGATCACAATCCTGAGTGTTCATCATTAGTATCCGGCTTTACGGTGTGCTAGCGCCTGTTCCTAATGACTTGTAACTTCAGGCCCTCGCGTCGGGAGAGCCGTTATCAGGACAGGATCAAGCTTTGGAACGATGTACGCGTGATAGGTGTCCTGTTGCTTCCCCGGCTCAAATCTATTGCCGCAAGACGAGCTCGTCGAATCAATTCTGGTGAATTGTCCAAGGTCATCTGGCTAGTATGAGCGGGATGATCCGGTGCCTTGGAGCCACGGCGACCGTATTCCATCTCCTTCCCACCTGATCAGTGTCCGTCGAAATACTGGCATTCGATTCGTTGCAACTACACCAACCACTTAATAGCCCTGTTAAGGCCTCGCCACAGTCCAAAGACTGGCTCAAATGCATCGCCAATCCTCGCTTATCCTTTGCAGCTCAGACATATTGAACGGAAGCAATCGTTGATTGATACCCAACAGGATAGGCAAGTATGACTATTCGGCATTCGGCTAGTAGCATCAGTTCAATGTGACTGTAGGTGGGCATTTGGGAAATCATGCATAGATGGCGGTACACTCTAGGGATTATGGGGGAGCAGCAAGGGAAATGCAGCATCTCTGCCACAGTGTGTCCCTGAGCTTGGCAGGCCTGGACTTTCTGCTTGCTGCTCCAACCTTACCCTTGCACAGACATGCACGGGGCAGATGGACCCAAAATATTGAGGTATTGCACTAATCGATTGCCTACATCACTATTGCTCGAGTACAGGCAGGATTCGTCAATATCTTCAACTAGTGCCTATTTTTTCCCTGTTACTGGACGCAAGACATGACTCTTAGGAGTAGGCGGTCAAACCAAGCACTTCACCGCCAAAGCTGTACTACCAGGCTGCTGCACCCTGAGCGTCCTGTCGTCTTTGTTGGAGGCAGCCCATTTGATGCCGGTATCGGAAAGGGTCGCATCCTTGATTCTTCTTTGATAGACGAATGGGCCTGGTGCAATATAGGTGGCCGAGGAAATGATACTATAGCTTCTCCGATAGCTCGAACCGGCGCCGTCGCGAACGATTCGTGACAGGTTGACTGGAATTTAGGGCCCTTTCCTTGACATCATGGCTGCCACAAGCTTCGGGAGTCGTAATGACTCCACCATGTTGCCCCTCCCGGCCGCCATTCCAGGGTAGTGGCTCAGCCCGCCGTCGTTTGGGTTAGCAAGCGCATCAGATGATCAAGGTGCTCCATGACTAGTCTAATCAATCAGAGTGCTGGATCGGGTTGCAGAGTGGGGCTTCGTTTTTTGGATTCGCAATCGACCGTTTCAACCGCCTGTCAGGTTGTAATTGCCGCGTTGCGATGACACCCTCTTTTCGTGTGTCTGACTTGGAGGCTGCAGTATACACATGGAGGAGCGACATGCGGCTTTTTTTTGGTTGTTGTGGCAAGCCCTGCTTGTTTGGCTCGCAGTGCTGCCGTATACCGTACTTTGTCATACCTTTGTTATTAGTTGATCCTAAACATGTTGGCGAGGCAGAAAGGCCCATTTCGGTCTTCCCGATCGGGCCACCTGTAATTACTAGATAGCCCCGATTGACACTACCGGTACTACAGTACTTGCTTGCAACAGAACGTGCTTGCTTCGCTCGGTATATCCACATCCAGGGTGACCGGCAATAATGGGGTGAACCAAAAAAAACCCGATAGGGAGAGAGAGAGAGAGAGAGAGAGAGACATTGATTAGCTTCCTACTCTAACTGACTCTTTCTCTCATATCACGGGGGCTTTGATCCGCCATCTATCGGACCGTTTTCGTTGCAAAACATAATGTATCAAAGCGCAAAAAAGGAGCAAAGTAGAGCAAATGGTGAGGCGCATAGTGGGCCATGGGCTTCGAGATGATGGGCCCTGCAGACAGGCATATGACAAGACTACACACTGAGACATGGACCACGGTGGCACAGCCTCCGTCGAACGCGGCCTACCCAAAGACCGTAATAATGTAGCTGCAGGTGATGCCTCCATTCTTCGACGATCAAGCCAAAGGCCCGCGGATCCAGGTTGGGGCTTGAATAGCATTATTCCTGTTGCGTAGCGGACTAAGTTTCGTGTTACGGTATGTCTCCCATGTTCATTTCATAGATGATTACTAGCCCATGTTTTCAGTGGCGTTGTCAGTTTTTTCTATATGCGCAGGTTGACATCAAAGAGTGGTTTGATGTAGTGTTAGGATGCGGGCATGGCGTTTCAAGCCCCCGGCACGACGCAGAGTGGCGCGGGCTGCGGAAGCGATGCAAGATACAAGCATGGCACGACTCTGTAGATCGATTGCAGCAGCACGGACGGTCGAAGGGTTCATCGTCCCTTGTTCGGCGGGGGCGGGAGATTCCTATGACGGATGGTTAGTTGTTGCTTGAATCGGTGGTCCACAGCCTACATACACAAATACACACACACACACACGCAAGCATGTACGCATGCACACACACATATAGATAGATATACACGCACACACACGCACACACACACAGCGGGCAGGAGAAGGACGGTTTGTCTGGTGAGCACAGGACCGGGGCAAAACTCGGGACGATGCCGGAATCACGGAATAATGGGCTCGACGTTGCTCAGCTGCATGGAGCCGGCCATAGGCTGGGAAGAGATTGCCATGGCGGACGGAGAGCAGCGCCTGGCAGCAGTGTTTCCCGTCAAAGAAGGCGGCCTGCGAAGCGACAATGCGCGTAGATTGGGCGACATGGCGGTGATCGTCGTGGTGCTCGGCGGACGTGGAAGGGCGGGACAGGGTACGGGAGGCCCAGACCAGGCAGCGGCAGCCTTTGGCCCAGGGCCTGTTCTACTACTTTCCAGAACTAATCAAAGGAGATGCTCGATCCGGCTGCTGCGGCTAGCACCAGAGGGAGCAAAGGGTGTCGTGCCGTCCATGAGGCCCACGATGCCGTCAGAACTGGACGGGGGAGGGGAGTCAGGCGATACGGCGCGATTGATAGAACAGGATGGCGGAATGCATGAGCGGCCGCGAGGTCTCATGCACGTCTGTCTTAGGCCTCTGCGGGCTCTGGGGCGAGGCAATCAATGATTCGACAGACGCCTGCTGACCCCGTCGCCTTGCTCAATGAGCAGCAGCTGCACGTGTGAGTGGTGGAGATGAAGGAGCTGCTCGTGATGCCCTGCACGCCGCGACCGTTTCTGTGCAGAGACGGCCGAGACGGGCAAGGCGCGGAGCTGGCGGCCAGAGATTATGGACAAAGGGCAGTATTGCGGGCAGCGAGCAGGAAGGAAGCAGGAAGCAGGAAGCAGGATTCGTGCAGCGCGTGGGCGGCCATGGTGTCGCCGGGGAGGGGGGAGGGTGCTTGCTTGGCCGGGGCTGGTGGTGG
>JAAZQE010000022.1:0-24211 GCA_013620735.1 Clavariopsis aquatica
TACACATACACACACACACACACACAAAATAAAACAGATAAATAAATCTGTCCGTTGATTCCATCTATGTACACTGTGTGGCTCCCTAGAGAGTACGCGTATATTTACCCCTACACCCAAAAAGACACGTGCGTATTCTCGAATACCCTACTGCCCTACCGTTGTTGGATTATCCCTCAACTGTCCCCAGCCGTGATAATTCCAGCTCCCTACATAAGCTGGCTGTGTCCCATTCCCCCCATTGCTTGTCGCATACACACCTACCAGGGTCCCAGTGAATCCCCAACTCACAATGTCACCGGGTGTGTAGGCAAATACTGTAAGAGGCTCGCCGACGGGAGCCGCCGAAAAGGAGTAGTGCGTCACGTTGACCGTTTTGAGTTCCATGATGAGCGGCTTGTTGATCCAGGCTGTGGGCACGGGGACATTGAAGCTGGCGGGGACGGGAATGTAGGATATAGCATGGAAACGGAAATGCGGCGCGAGCGTGGTAGTGTTGGCGAGCGGGAGGAGGGCGAGGCCGAAACGGGCGTGGTGGTTCTGGATCCTGTCAGCAAATCAACAGGGATAAAGAGGCACCTAGTAGCTAACCTGGGTCAAAAACAGCGTGATACCGGCTTCTTCTCCCAATGTCTTGGGCGTGTAATCCAAACTGACGTTATAAGTAAAGAGTGTGTCGACTTGTCTTCGTCCAACGAATGTTTGGCCTCCTGGACCGCCTGCGTTGCCGTCAATGGCTGTTAAATTCAACTTTGAAGGTTTCAGTCGGAGTGTGTTGGGATGGCCTTCTGGTGAGATAGTGTATGAATCGCCAACAGGGAAACGCCAATGGACGAAATGCGGTGGCATCTTGGACCCAGGGGCGAACTGTAGATTTTCATCACCCTCTGTTACATAAGGTCTGAGAAATATTGTCAGTTCGGAACAAAATTGTCCACAGTTGGTTGGAAACTCGCCTATCACCGGGAAGTGCTTGGGGAATTTGAGGCAACTCCCATCCCTTCATAGCTCCTTTAATAGGGTCATTGAATTTTGGCCATAAGCCATCTTCCCAGGTCACATTTGTCAAAATAGTCTCTCGGCCCATAGGGTACGTGATGTACTCTGGGCCAGAACGAGTAGATAGTGCGACTCCCCACCTACTTCTGTCAGCTACGAGCATATCTTTATATGCTCATACATACCAGTTTCCACTTTTATCTTGGAAGAGGTCTGCATGGCCAACTGTTTGAACTGCAGCACACCATTAGGTTACTGTAATCTGGCGAAATGTGCTGTTGTGCTTACAGTAACTTGAAGTATTTGCATTGGTCAGAATCGGGTTTGCTGGATTGGGATCATAGGGACCAAAGAGATTCTTTGATCGAGCTATGGTCTCCATGTGTCCAAGACCTGTTCCCCCTGAATTTGAGTCAGTCCCATCGACTTGAATGATTAAGAGCATAGCACAGTGCTCACCCTCTGCAATCATCAAGTAGTGATATCCATCCTTGTCGTAAATGTGTGGACCCTCAGGTGCCTACCGAGTGATCATTAGCATCCAGTTCATAGATTTGTCCCAAAAAAAAAGAGTACTGACTAGGCCACCCGTCCCATTCCACAAATTTGTCCAGTTACTTTTGACCTCACCAGACTTCAAATCGACTTTGGCCAGATGAATTCCCGGTCTATCAAAGTAAGTAATGATTGCATATGGTAAGTTTCACCGAAGTGAGTAGGAATAACTTACTCGACCCGATAAGCATGGCTCCCAACGATGTACTCCACCCCGTCTTCGTCCCAATACGGACTTGTATCATACCCCGTGAAATTAAAATGGACGGCATCTGTCCACGCTTCTTCGTCCCAAATATCCTTGGTTTCGAAGATGATCTACACATGTCAACCCCAGTTACCCCAGAATCTTTAAACCCTCCGAAGATCGGAGCCATACAGGGTGATGAGATGACTTACGTTATCCCATCTGTTTGGGTCTTCTGGTGCCTTCTTGTCATGCACGAGCGTGGTCACGACATAAAACGTGCCACCGTGATATCGAAGTGCCGGGGCCCAAATGCCGCTCGTCGACCCGTTTGATATTGCGAGGTCAGGGAGTTGAGACGGGCGGTTAAGGGCATTTCCTAATTGATGTCAAAAACAGGGTCATACCAGGATCTGATAACAAGAGTTTCCATTTGGGCAGTAAGGCGTGGGCAAAAATTGGCCGGGGAGAGATCCCGAAAATGACCCTGGAAGGTCGAGTGTTGATAGGAGATATGAATGATAGAGCATGGGATGAGATGGGATGTGGAGATAGTAAGATATGAAGCAGGCAGCATCTTGTGACTATCTATATTGTGAATTGAGACATCATTTTAATCCTGTATAAAGGAATAGAGTGGGCAATCATAAGATTATAACGGCACGTACCGATGAGCCTCCACGTCGTCAAATCCCGACTCGCATGAATAGGGATGCCAGGGAAGACATTGAAGCTAGACGAAGCACAGTAGAAGGTCTCATCTTCGGGGACGAAAATGCAACTTGGATCGGGGTGGCTGACTTCCAGATCAGCATCAACAGAGTACTCAAAGACATCATCCCGCAGCAACTTACAAGCCAGGCAGGATGGGATTGTTGAAAGTAGTGTTCCCCTTCGCAGCCCCGAGACTGGAAACTAGCATCGACAACACCAACAAATTGAGAACCATGACTGCCGAACAACCAAATGTCGATTGCAAGCGTAACAAGCAAGTTAGGTCAGGTGTGAACACCTCCACTACGAACGGGGGGCGGTGAGCCCACTAAGCTTCTATATTACCCCAACTCCACACCCGGGAACCTTCATTCTCGGCAGTACCCTCTTCGCCAACCCCAACCTAAAGCCATCGTTTCCGGGTAAAAGCACAGGCTAGTACCCTTATACAGCCCTACTTTCCACACTGTACACTACTCAAACCCCCCTGGAGCTCGCCAAGAAAAAAAGTGGAATTGTCGCATATTGCTCTGGGCGACCGGAGAAAAATAACGAAGCGGAATGTTGTCAAGTGTGGGGTACGTCAATTAGGGCCTGCACTTGCAATGTGCGACCACCGGGTAAAAGATTAGATTTTTGCGTGGTTGGGAGGAGTCGGGATGTGGGTGTGCGGAGCGATCGACGTTGCTTCCGGAATAACAGAGTCCGAAAACACCGACCGATCACGTGTGAATGCCTTCACTGCTTTGGAAAAATTGCTTATTAATTTATATCGTACTGTTCCATAACCGACCCGAGGTATCTTCCTTTCTCACATAAATTTACAAAAACAAAAACAAACAGCTCATCAACACGCCTGTAATGGGGCGTAGGGAAGAGGGCCCAAGACTTAGAGGGATGTTTCTCTAGCATGACCCTAGGACTCCACGCTTGCTTGCTGAACCCCGTGAACGCTCAAGAATTTGCCATAACAATATCGTCGTCATCTTCCCCTTCGGCGTCGATATCCATGTCTCCGTTCTCATCGACCTCACCTTCCGCGTCGGTATCGGCATCATCGTGGTCGTCGTCCAGGCGCCGTGAGAACTTTCCCTTCCCTTTGGAGCTCCTGGAGTTGCGTGGACTTCCAGTCTGGCTTCGTGTGGCGCTTCTCCTACCATTTACCGCCTTGACTGCGCCCCCCTCATCGTCCTCGTTACCATTAATACCGTTGAAGACACTCTCACCAAGCTTGCTTCGGGTGCGCCTGCCACTAATCGTGCCAGGTGTCAAAGCTCCATTTGCTGATGGCGATGTCTTTCCACTTCCGCCCCGACTCGGGAGCTGTAGCCTAGAAACAGGAGCCGTGGCAACAGAGAGTGGTGTGGTACGATTTCGGTTGGGAGTACTCGTTCGCCGACGTGAACCAAAAGGTCGACCAGGCCGGCGCTTAGCAGTTGGCATCCCTGGTATGTGTGGGAACACTTCATATCGAGTGGGGGGAATGGAAGGCACATAGCTCGATGGCTGAGAGCCCGCTACGGCAGCAGTAGAACCGTTCGCTAAAGGAGTCCCAGGTGCAGGTGAATCGCCGTTCATGGACTCTTCGGCTGGCAGCGCAGGTGTCATTGGTTCGGTATCGTCCCCGCCAGCCGTTGAGTTGTTATTCGAGTTGTTATTTTGTTTTGCAGCCATTTCCATTTGCACGCCTTCTTCAGGTGCGGGTTGGTCTTCATCCTCAGCCTCCTCGCGCGGTTGTACGTTGTGTAGTGCTGGACCATCTTCATATTGCCCCAAGCGGCCCATAACATAGGGAGTCCAAACCAAGCACTCTTGCTTAATCTTTGGATTGTTGGCAACGCTGCACTTTTCTATATATTGTTTGAAGAAACCATAGTCGAGCCGCAGGGCGTAGGTTTTCGTGACTGGGTCGCGTACAAGGGCACGTAAGCCTTCCAGTGCGGACACAATATCGTCAGGGGTCATTCCAGTACGCTCAGATATTGTGGAGATGCTAATGGGACCTTTCTGTTTCAAAAGTTCTTCACAAAGGAGTAAACGCCAGTATTTGCGGTAGCTGACCAAGCCCATGTCGCTAAGCGGTTTCTCGGGGCTTCCAGTCTTCTTTTCAACACGGGTAAGTAGGTAGGAAAACTCGATCAGGAACTGGCCGTATCCTTTGCGCATATGTATAGGGAGGACGAGAATGCAGGACACATTGTTTTGAGAGCTCGGCCGCTTTTCTTTTGAAAAGTAGCCTACGAAGTGACACCCGTAGTTGTCGTTCTCAGTCATGACATAGAATAGGAAGGGTTCTACATCATAGTACAAAGTCTTGGAACCAAGAAACAGTTTGGCGAGAAGACACAAATTCTGACAATAAACGGGATTCTTTCGACCGTCGACTTCGAAGAAGGAGTATTTCCCATCGCGGTATATTTCGTCTCCAGGAGGATGCTTTGCAGGACATTTGAGCTGACATACTATTAGTCTAAACGTTCAATTCGTGTATCAGATATTTTTACCTTATGGCGCCATGCAACGTAATCAGAGTTCATGTACTTAAGACAGAACTCGCAAATGTAAAGCACCTTGTTTTTGCTGTATTCCTCAGGGTATGGCGCAGCATGCCATGTATCAATCTCCCAACCTCCAAAATTGATACACTTGATCTTGCTCGGCGGTCCTGCTTGTTTATTCGGCTTTGAAGATTCCTGTCCACCGTAGAGTGCCTCTTGTTTCTGCCTCCAATCTTCTTCGGCTTTTTGCCGCGCCTCTTCGAAACGTTTCCTGTCAGCTTGTGTAGGGTAAGTCTTCGATGTATCCGCATCGGCTTCAGACAAAATTCCGCCGTATGGTTTGCTTTTGTTCTCGTCCACTTCCTTATCCGGAAAAGCATAGAATGGGGCGGCATGAGCGGATTGCACTGCAGGATAATGTGTTGTTGTTGGCGACCCAGCCTTGTTTTGTTGCGCGGCTCTTCTATTTCGTTCACGCCGCTCTCTGTCTCTCTCCCGTCGTCGCTCTTGTCTCTCTTGCTCTGCGGTCATTGTTTTCTTTTTTGGCTTCGTAGTGACAATCTTCTGCACTTTCTCATTATTGAGGTGAAAGGCGAGGATAAGACTAAGGCCTTGTGCCTCTTCAATCCACACCAATGGCCGTTTATCTTTCCTCTGGGGTACCGAGCGCCGAGAACGTGTAGAGCGAACGCGTGAAGACCCGTGCTCTGAAGCGGTGTGCTGCGCACCGTCACTTTCGTTTTCGCTCACCATCGCATTGTCCTCTTGTCCCCGCGGTGAGGGGGCTCCCAGTGACAGGTCAACGCCTGTTACAGCATTGGAAAGTTCCGAAGATCTACGCTTTTTCCTAGTCTGTCTCACCGGAAGTACTTCATCTTCATGAGATGACTTGCGTTTTCTGAGCGACCGAGATCCGTCCATTGGGTCATCAGGAAGGATCAAATCTTTGAACATTGAATGCCCTCCCGGGTCGGCCCCCCGATGTGAAGGTAGGAGGTCCCTTGCCAATTTAGGTACCGAAGATAGCCGTTGGCGAGTGACAGACTCCGAAGTATCATTTTCTTCATCTTCATCCTCGTCTTCTTCGAGGTTATTGTTAATACAGGCAGTGCAACGCCAACGATCGGCTTCTACAAACAGTCAATAAAGGGAACACAGGAGTGCATTGGCATATGAAAAGGGGGGAAAGAACATACCATCGCTAGAGGTAAGGGTGTTAGCGTCCCGGGCGCATTGCCGATGTGCTGCAGGAACGGGATCATGTCAGCTATCCGGAAGCGTATAAATCAAAGAAGCACATGGGAGATCACACACCATTATCTCCACACACAGCACACGAAAGATATTCTTCAAACTCCGGACTTGGATCATTTTCTTCGTCTTGACCACAATAACTAGAAAAATATTAGCATCGAATTTGTAGGGTTGATGTCACTCTCACTCACACACACTCGTTTGGATCCGTTCTTTCGGCCTCGGGCTCTTCGCCGTCTTCACTTTCGGCATGCCACTTTTCTTCCGCCTCAGATTCGTCGCTGCTGGGGTCCGACACCTCGCTGCCGCTGGTCTTGGCATCCGAAAATGAGTCCGCTGCGTCCTCACCATGGTGGTCCTCGTCTTCTTCGTCCGAGGAGGTCTCTGCCGGTACAGCCATCTTAACAGCACCTACTGGCTCACCTTCATCTTCGTCGTCCACTTCCTCGCCCTCCGCGTCTAGATCTGAACCTTCCGCATCGGTGTGGTTATCGTCTGGAGTGTTCTCCCCAGTGATGTGATCATATTCAATATCGTCCACCTCGTACTCTCCATCTGCGTCCAGATCCTCTGTATCATCATTGCTCAATGCCGGGGCCAAGAGCCTGGCAGGCTCCGCCATCGCGTAAGTGATAGCAGTCGCTAACTTAGAGACCAAGTACGCCAGTGTAGCAATCGGTATCTGGTATCGGCTTTATTAGGTCGGTCGCGCGGACGACAGACACCTCGGTGATGTTGTCATATATGTGAGATTATGGGCGCGTCGTGCGAGGGTACTCGCGCGTTGTTGTGAACCGTGGAACCGTATGCCAGGACAATTTTGTAGAGCTGTATCGTAATATGTCTTTGAGAGACTTCCGGGGAATAAAATGTGATGATTCGGAGGTAAAAGTGACGTTGTTTGTTGCTGTGGAGCGGTCGAGGTCGTGAATTGGGGATACGGTCGATTTGTTTGGTACGCTCGGGCGCAAAGACGCGGATATTCACGACTTAAGCAAAGGTGAAATGTCGGGCGACACCAGCAAGAACGGTCTGGGGCCTAGAGAGCGCGTTGTAGATGAGATCTGGCTGTCTGAAGAACGCGGCCTCTTTGAAAGTAGGGGACGTTCGACTATGCCAAGCCCCGCCTCCTCTGCTAGCTCCGTGCCGAGCTCATATCGACATCCTCACATCACGAAACCCCACACAATACAACCCAACAACGCCCACAGGGACTTTTGCAGCTATGGGTGTCCCATTCGAAGCTCTGCTCCCGTATGGGATTATGGTCGGAGTATGAAAGCCCCTCCTAATGGTGTGTATGTAGGCTCTGCTAACGTAGCTGGGACAGATGTTCGCATTCAGCGCCGTTGCCGTCGGACAGCTCAGGGAAATGCAGAATGGAGGGAAGAAAGGAAGGCGTGGGCTTGACGCATGGGATAGAGTACGTTGAACCTCTAAATTGAGGCCAACGCCTTGGGCTAACAATGGCGCAGCAAAGTACGATTCCGTCGCCATGATCTCATAGAATACGGACTGAACACATTGTAGTGATGCAACGCGACCGAAGATTGACTGGCTTTGCTCGAGGACAGACCGACAAGCCATTTGCGCCTCCAGGATTCGAATTGAATAACCCGTGGACGGTATGGAACATGATGACATCAAGTACCCCAAGTGTACTAACACAAGTCTAGGTTGAGGAGCGATTTTTCTAAACCTTTCCACCGTACAACTATGGCTCCTGTGCAGTAACGAATATACACTTTCTGGCTCACGTCAACTTTCGCAAAACGACTCACGATGGATGTGCCTCACTTTATGTGTATGTTTTGAGTGAAGCCATGAGAAAGCGTGCAAGCCCTACTTCATCTCCGATGCAAGACCGAGAATGCTGTCTCTCTCCACTTGGCTCAACTTGATGCCGAAATGTTCTTCCAACACCATTACTCTGCCCTCTTCATTCCCAAACTTGATTTCCCTCTTCTTTTCCCCATGAACTCGCCATTTCAGATCACAGTTCCCCAAAGTCAAGTTTCCCACTATGTCCCCGTTCTCCCCCAAAATCTTTTTCTCGGCAACGATGAGTCTTGTGAAAAAGATCTGTGGGCTCGTGCTGGTGTAGTAGTTCATCAGGTTGTAATCAGAGGGAAGGAATTCGAGTTCTGTGAAGCAGTAGATCACCCGAAATGGACCTCCTTCGTGCGCCTGATGCTCGTACACCCAGAGGCGCTGCTCGGGGTCTGAATTTGCATCGATATTTTGCCACTGTACACGACATGTGGCTGGTCGGATATGTTCCTGCGTGGTACCTGAACGATCCAGCTTCATGGGTTGGATAGGCCCATTTCCGCCAAAGCCAACGTCGACGTGGTATTTACTAATCCCAACCGTGATGATGATCGTCATGTGGCTCCTTTTGGAAGCGTTAGGCGGTACAAATACTGTAGGGGTGGCTGCGCTTACCATCCAGACCATGTTCCGTCGTCGAGAACTCGAGCCCCAACAGAATAGACTTTGAAGCCAAGGGTACGCAGCAATATCGCAAACAGGCCGTTGTTTTCCATGCAATACCCTCCTCGACCGTTGTTATCGCCAATGATCTTTCTGAACAGCTCTTGCGGATGGAGTGATATTTGGCGATGGGGCGAATAGTGCAGCGTCAGATTTTCGAACGGTATCTCCGCCAGATGGTGCTTTTGGAGAAGCACCAGGTATTGATAGGCGTCCTGGGGCTCCAACCCTGCAACATCGTATACCCGCTGCTTTTCAGATATGCCCAAACGGTGCAGATACTGCGCAGCCTGGTCATGGGATAATACGGGTCTCTCTTGGCCAGACGCCATGTTTAGCACTGCTGAAGGAGTGCGCAAAAAGCAACAGGCGTCACAATCTGGCGAGCGACGGATGGCCGCGCCGGAACGAGTGTCGTTCGAAGCTTGAATATATGGCGAGGGGACGCGAAGCTGGCTGCCTCAACCTGCAGCAATACTAGATCAACCCTATGCTCGCAATGGAAGACAGCCATCAGCGGCGTCCATGTCATCGAGCAGACACAGCACGCCCAAGGCAACACGCACGTGGCGCCGAATCGCCCGTGCCTGCCAAGTGCGGCCGGGCTCAGCTCTGCCCACACCCCCGGTTCCAGTATTGTTGGCGAATGCTAGCTTGCCCCCTGACATTGACAGCGACAGCGCGGCGTCAAAGAAATCCAAAAGCATCAAGTCACGCCAATTTCCACATCCCTTCCCCTCCTGTCTGAAGTCCAGGCCCGTCAGCCACAATGCGTCGCACTCCCTGATATCTAGCCCTCGCTCTCGCTCGCCCGGCCTCGTACGCTGTCACTGCCCTTCCTGGTCGAACCCTTCGTGCGCCTCCACGCAACTGCGATCCGAGCAGCGCGCATTCACCGGTGGGACGTGTTTCGACCGCGCCCATACCGACTCCCAAGATGGCGAACAACACCCTACGCACCCAGTATCCATATGCCGGGGAAGCGCTGAGCCCTCGCCCGCTCTACGACTTCCCTTCGCCTTCCTCCAACTATCCCTCGGGCATCGGCGGCGTCTCCCCTGGCTTCAATCCGATGGCCTTCCAAAGCACCCCGCGATATGCCAGCAGCGCCTTCATACCTCCCCCGGATGTGTTTCTCGAGGGCGGAAAAGGGTCGATGCAAGAGCAGGGGCCATATACTCCACGGGAGTTTCGCCAACGCGGTTCTGATGTATTGAATAGTGACCCCGTTGCCATGCACCTGTTGGTTGAAACAGCAATTGGCGACAGCCAGTATTTTGAGATTCTATCGGTAGAGGAGGTGGAGGCTCTGAAGCAGGAACAGAAAGCCCTCGACGCGCGACTCGGCCCTGTGAGAAAGAAATTGGAGTCCGAGACTAAGATCCGCGACGCCGCAAAATCACTCACGCGCCTGACGTCAAAGAAAGACCAGGGGCACCGGAGACGGATCAGTAGTCGCGGCAGCAACTCTAGCAGAGACAACGCTACGAGGTCCGAAGAGGAGTTGACCGCAAGCAACAAAAAGGTCGACGAGCTAACGCGGGAACTTTTCGAGATCGAAGCGCGAATGCGAATGATTGACACTCAATTGTTGATGCACACAGCTGCCGTTTTGCAGCTTACACACAATGGTCCCACGAAACGAAGTCAAAACTCTCAATCGTTGAATGGCGGCGGCCAACGACCTGACAGTCCTGCAAGTATTTACACATACGAAACCGGCCGCAATATTCGTGGTAAAGGAGAGGACAACTTCGACGAGCGAAGTCTGTATCGGTCGCCTGAGAATATTGATAGCCTCATGAGTGCCCTGCAAAATGGAACTTACCACCACCACCGGGAATCCACTCGAGAAATAGGGCAGCAAAGTCAAGATTTGGACTCTGTGGGAAAGCGTATCGAGGAACTCACTGAGCGTTTACGAGAACTGATCATTCAAGCGAACCCCGAGCGGAATCTGGAATATTCCCTTCCACCACGAGTTGCTGGCGCTACTGATCCTTCATTTGTCGAACGCCAATTAGACTTTCTTGACCAGGGACTTCGCGATATCAGTGCTGAGCAAAACGGTATGCGCAATAGATCTAAACAACAGCTGAATGAAGTCGAGGGTCGTCTAGAGGGTATCAACAACCAGTTGTATGCTATGCTCAGCCGTGCAGACACTTCAGGCGGTGAAAACACTCAGCCTCCCCCTTCCATGTCCGGCAGTGGAACTCAAGAGCAGCTCAACTACATGGAGGATTCTTTCTACAACATTAGTCAAGTACAATACTCGCTGAACGAACAAATTGATGAGCTCCGCTCCAAACCCGCCAAGTCATCGAATGGCCCGGACGTGGAGAAGTACGAAACAACGCTCATGGGTCTCTGGTCTATTATCCTGGCAGGCGAGGAAGAAGCCCGTCAACGGAAGCGCCAGCGTCGTGAGCTTCTGGCCTCCAATCCTGACGCCGACGAAGAGCTTTCTCCAGACGAAGATTTCAATCCAAGCGAGGAATTTTCTCTTATGGCCTTCTCTAGCAAAGTACAGTTGCTTTTTAGTCGCGCTACCACTCTCAAGGACAAGCAGAGCATCCTAATACGCCAGATCAAGCAGCAACGTGAACTAAACAGCAGGTCCGATGCACAGAAGGAAGAGGAGTTCAGTCGACTCAATGAGCGAGTGTTGAGTGCGAGATCCCAGACAAAAACTATGGAGAACGAACTCGAACGAGCGATGGCTCAACTTAGACTATTCGACGGACAAAAGAATGAGAACGAAACCCAGGCTCTTCGAGATGTACAAGAGCGCTGTATGTTACTCGAATCACAGTTGAGAGACGCACAAGACGATGCTCGTGTCGAGGCCGCCACCATTCAGGCCGAGCTCTCACAGTCCTCTGATAGGATTGAAGAAATCGAATCCGCCCTTCGTACAGTTACTGCTGAAAAAGAAATGTCGGAGAAGAAAACACAGGAAGCAACAACTGCTCTGAATGCAAAAGAAGAGGAATTGAGAGAGTTGGAAGGAGAGGTTGTCCGCCTAACAACTGAGCTCACATTTGCAAAAGCCGAGCTTGATGGCGCATATGGCACACGTGCTGAGCGTGCGGCTGAGAGCGCAGCAAATCCTCACATTAAGAGGGAACTGGATGAACTTGTCTCCAAGAATGCTGCTCTACTGAACGAAATTCAAAGCCTTCGCAAAGCTCAAGACGCAGCTTCTCAGTCCGAAGCCGAATCCCGAGAGTCGGAGCGCACGTTGAAGGCAGAACTGAGCGGCATGGCGGCAGAGTACGAAGCGTTGACAAGAGACTCTATCCAAAATGAAAAAGATCGAGATGCCCTCGAGGCATCGATTGATAAACTCCGTGATGAGAAGGAGGCATTAGAGATAGAGCTATCGGATGAGCGTGTCAAATGGCTCGGCGTCAGAAGCCCGAGCACGCCCAATGGTGCACCCGCTGATATGGGAGCTACAAGCATTCGCATGCTTCGTGAAGATTTCCGGAAGATGATGAGAGATCGAACTGCTGAAGGCCTCAAGGCATTACGAGTAAGCTACCCCATATTGCAATGATATGAATGTGGATGTGGAACTGACTTTGAACAGCATGAACAAGAAGAACGTCGCCGGCTCGAAGCACTCGTCCGCTCATTAAGAAAAGACGCCGTACCACCGAAGTCGAACCTAAGTAGATCCATGACAGCATCGTAACAAAGAACGAAGATCGAGTAGAAGAAAAAAAAACCATGGATATACTTCATTCCGCATCTCTCGTCCCTATTCTGCATTTCCCGGATACTATCTCTCTGTTTATCTGCTGCCTGAGCATAGATATCGGGGTTTTGCACATATGTAATGTATTTGCATCTCTGGCGTGGCGTTCTTGGCGTTCTTGGGACGATTTGATAATGTATGAAGGTGGATTTTGATGAAAAGGCACATCTAATGGCAGACAGGTAGCTTTTCAAAAACTGGCACGAGCATTGAGTCTATGAGGCTGTGGGTAAAGGACTCGGTAATTGGTGGCGTTGGTATATGTTGATATCGATATGTACGGGAAGTTTTCTGGACGATTAGTTACGAATATGATTGTTGACGCTTTGGATTAAGCTGAACCCTCACAAAAAAGGTGTTCAGATTCCATTGAGAAAGTTAGCGCTGCAGCCGGCTATGTGGCATAGACATAGAGAGATTTCGCGAGTTTCTTTTCATATTTTCACATCATTGTAGAAGGAAGGTAGGGGGAAATGTACAAAGCTATGAAGAGTGTATGATAGTAGAATCTGCCCGAATGTATTATTACATCTGTTAGGATGGCAAGTGGCATAAAGAGAGATGACACCCGTCAAACGGAGATGATAGAAATGGGATAGCGTGTTAAATCCAAGCCAACCGAGTGTATATATGTGACTTTTGCGACTTCCATATGGTTTGTGAATTTCCGTGCCAATTCCTTTCTAGTCACGTTACCAACACGTGATCATTCTAGAGCACTACGCAACTAGCCCACGGGCCGACCTCGGGATCCCACTCCACTGCCAATCGCCAATCGCCCAGTTCCGTCACTACGGAGGAGTGGCAGGCCGTCGCTCCTGTTTCTCCCACACACACACTCACACCTCCACCACGCGCTACCAGCTGCCACACCAACTCCAAAACTCCCTCTCTCGCTGGATATGCACTGTCTCCTCATCCCAATCTTCATCCCAATCGGCTTGATCCTTTAGACCTCGTTCCTCACCGAGCGCCTTCTCTCACGACTGCACCAAACATACTCCCTGGCACACAGCTAAGCTGTCACTCAACATGCCTCCGGCGGCAGGCTCGAGAGGCGGCGCCGCGACTGCTTCAGATCGCAGACAATCTACTCGACAGGGACGCACGACTGTCCGGCCCACAAACTATTATGCGCGCACTTTCGCTGGACGGCTCGCCGCGAACGGGCTGGAACAGACACCAGAAGCTTCCAACACGGCGTCTGGTTTTCTTCCAGCCCTCACACACTTCTCACAAGCTGTAGATGCCTTCCCTAAGGAGCTCATTAAGCACTTCTCTATGTTCAAGGAGGTCGAGGCCAAATTCCACGACCCAGAGCACGAGCTGAAGCTCCTGTTCGACGAAATTGCCCGGCTGCCTGTCACAACCAAAGGCCAGCAACGAGCCGCATCTCGAAATCAACCCGACAGCGCGAACGGCCCAAATGTCAATATCATTGGATCCATGATGCAAGATGGTGCAGCGCGTCACAAGCAGCTCGCTACTGAGCTCTTCCCCGCCGACTTTAGCAACCTCCCACTAGAAGAACAAGCCGATTTGAAAAAAAGGCAACTATTTTATCGGTTGCGCATAGTTGTTGCGTCTATGATTCCCACATTGGACGAGAAACTGGTGGTCCTGACCTCAGCGAAGACAACTAAGGACAAGGGTCTTGCGCGGATGAACAACTCATACCCCCATCTTGACAGTGAGATTAGCGATGAAGCGCGCTATGGCAGCCTGAACCACTGGGCATACGCCGATAAAGAGGAGAAGAAGAAAGGGGGGGCATCGCATGAGCGTCAAAGGCGAGAGGTAGTGTCGGCCAACAATCTGGCTGCTGCTGCCCAGCATGTTCATGACGTTGACTCTATAGCGGCAAAGAGTGAAGCCAGACGTGAGGCAATGATGGCAAACAAGCGCAGTCGACAACAGCACGTTGACTCCGATTTCGACGATAGGCCGGTAAAAAAGACGCAAAAACGAAAAGTGATTGCAGCCGACACAGCTGCAACAGACAATCGAAGCATTGGTCTTGGGATAACAAACAACGGCATTGTACCCCAAGGCAAGCGAAAGAAGACCGAGAAAGCTCTCGCAGCAGCGGTGGCAGCTGCCCCCCCCATGGAACGATCACTGAGTAGCGCCCTCAAGACTGCTGGAACAGGCGGACGAAATGGAACGAGCCCAAGAGCCACACCAAGCGCAGATAATGGGGGTAATGGGCCTGGAACTGGCAAACGAAAACCGCGAGCACCGCCCGCACCAACGCAACGCAAACACGCCCTACCCGCATACTCGCCGCCTTTGGCGTCCTCGCCCATTGCTCCAACGTTTGCAGTGTCTAAATCAATAGCCGCGGAGCGTCCGGGATCCTCACGCGCGAGGAAGAACTCCATTGCGAACTCTGTTGCATCGGCTGCAGTAGAACCCCCACCAGGCCGTCGTCCATCGTCTTCCCACTCGATTCGTCAAACTATAAGCAGCAATGCAATAACAGAGCTTGAGCAAGCGGCAGGTATTGTGCGCGACAACGTATCTACCAAAGATGTGACTACCCCCAAAGAACCCGCCGACCCTCCCCCGCCACTCGAACTAGCAACCTTCAAACACGAGGAAGCAGAACCCCAAGAAGCTGAAAGTATGGAAAGCGATATCCCGATGCCGACCCCAATAACAACGCGGGCGGGCCGAGCCTCCAAAACCGCAACACCCATTATAGGCACATTCCCGGACCTTCCAATGATGGTTCGAAGCCGAAGCACACGCAACGCGAACAACGGTAACGGGGGTGGCTCAAACTCTCACGCTTCGTCGGAGAACAACAGCACCACAACCGGCACAGTATCTAAACGAGGTCACAAGAAGAACGCCTCAGTCACAGCGGTTCCTCTTCCATCCCCAGCACTCAAACCTACAAACAGCATTACCAAATCTGACCCGCCATCCTCAGCCGCATCCTCAGTTGCGCCGGATCCTGAATTCAGTGCTGGTGAAGATGATGAGGATGGCGATGAACCGCGCTACTGCTACTGTAACGAAGTATCGTACGGTAATATGATAGCCTGCGATTACTCTGAGTGTCCGCGAGAGTGGTTTCATCTGGCGTGCGTTAACATGGAGAAGGCGCCCAATGCAAGAACAAAGTGGTTCTGTAGTGACGAATGTAAAGAGGCAAATGCACGTGCGAAACCCTCCAAAGGTGGTCGTCCGGGGAGTAGCAACAAACAATAGGAATTAATAGGAGTTGGGCGCAAGGGTAAACGGTCGGCTCCCAAGGCCAAAGGGAAACTTGGTCTATGGGATGGTTGGGATGCTCTTTGATTTGCTTTTAGGTCTGCTTCTTTGGCGCTGGATATCTGTGGGCTTCTCTTCTCGCGATGCATACGACTGCGCACTTGTTACCTTACTGGTGACATAGTCGCATGGAATCGCCATCGCCATCGCCATCGCCATCGCAGAGTTATATCTAATCGTCTGCTTGCCTAAGCCTTTCCTAAAGCACTAGCCGCGGTTTGCAACTGCACCCTTGAGCATACTCGCTTTGTGGCGTATCCTACATCTCTTGATCAATTACTCTTGTGGTGGAAATCTATAGATTGGGGTGTGGCAAGACCGCTCAGCGCGGCTTTCATGGTTACATAATAGGCAGCGAAATAGGCACAATTTAATGAATGAACCAACGATAGACTATCCGGGTCATGAAACACAGGCCTGATTTGGTACCTGAGTAATACTGATGCTCAATTGGCTGGAGCTCTGAGCTTCGTTGGACCCTGGATTGCGGGATCCCAGATTGGGATGTCAGACTTTCACCGCCAGCAACTCTGAGCCACGCCACACTTCTGTCCGTCTTCCGCTTCCCCTCCTCTCCCATACAGCCACTATATTTACCTTTTCCGACCTATCTGAGGAATGGCTTCCGACTCTCTTCCATCTATGGAGGAACAAGTAATCTTCTCTCCTGAGAGCAACCCCACTACCCCGCCAGATCTTCGCTTACTACACTACAACGACGTGTACCATATTGATGCCTCGTCTGCGGAGCCCGTGGGCGGAATTGCGAGATTTCAGACACTTGTGAATTACTATAGGGACGATGATCGATTCAAGGACCAACCGAAGCTCTTGACTTTCTTCTCTGGAGATGCTTTCAATCCAAGCTTGGAAAGCAGTGTGACCAAAGGTAGCTCTTGTGGGATATTAACATGGAACTACAAGCGCTGATTAAAGGCCTTTTTCAGGGAGCCACATGGTGCCGATTCTCAACGGCATAGGAACAGACGTTGCTTGCGTCGGGGTATGCTCTCTCTTCTGCGCATTACTCTGCATACACTGGTCATTGAGGCTAACTAGCATTGTGCTGGCCCTAGAACCACGACCTTGACTTTGGTGTTAAACAATTCCGCCACCTCACTTCACAATGCACCTTTCCCTGGCTGCTCGCCAATGTCCTCGATCCTGCCCTCGGCACCGATGTTCCTCTAGGTAATGCCAAACGCACCGTCATGTTGGAGTCTTCGAACGGGATTAAAGTCGGTGTTATCGGTCTGGCAGAGCGAGAGTGGTTGGACACAATAAACTCGCTACCACCGGATTTGATCTACAAGTCTGCCTCAGCAACCGCAAAAGAATTGATCCCAGGGTTGCGTGAGCAGGGAGCCGAAATTATAATTGCCGTGTCACACCAGCGTGAACCAAACGACAATAAGCTGGCAGAGAACACAGGAGGAGGGTTGATTGATATTATCCTGGGTGGGCATGATCACTACTACGCGCAGTCTCTCATAAACGGAGTGCAGGTTCTACGATCGGGGACAGATTTCAAGCAGCTTAGTCACATTAATGCCTGGAGAAAGGCGGATGGAAGCAAGGGTTGGGACTTCAAGATCATAAGAAGGGACATTATAAAAAGCATTCCTGAGGACAAATCTGCAGTAGAGACAGTAGACAAGCTCACCAGCAAACTGAGGGAGAAGTTGGACAAGCCCATTGGCTACACTGCTGCTCCTTTAGATGCTCGTTTTACCACTGTCCGAACAAGGGAATCTAATATCGGAAACTTTGTTTGCGATTTGATGAGGAACTACTATGAAGCCGACTGCTGCATTATGGCTTCAGGTACTATCCGTGGAGACCAGATATACCCTCCAGGTGTCCTCAAATTACGCGATTTAGTGAATTGCTTTCCCTTCGAGGACCCGGTCGTCGTTCTAAAAGTCACTGGGCAGGCAATCTGGGATGCCTTGGAGAATGGTGTGAGCAACTACCCTGCTCTCGAAGGTATAGTTTGATTGCCCCATATCCTCTCGTAGATTCACCAAGCCCTAACATGGTCCAGGCCGCTTCCCCCAAGTCTCAAACATTGTCTTCGAAGCTGACTATTCCCAACCACCCAATTCACGCATCTGCTCTGCCTCTATCGGCAAGGAGCCTCTCGACCCAGCTCGCGAATATGTCCTTGCCACACGAGGTTACATGGGCCGAGGCAAAGACGGCTACACCTCGCTCCTGATTGAAGAAGAAGGGGGGTCCGCCAAGGAAATCGTATCTGAGGAGAATGGCGTTCTCATCTCTACCATCCTACGCCAGTATTTCATGTCCCTCAAAGTCCTAGGCAAATGGAAGCACTGGGGCAAAGGAATGGACAGGAAGTTTTTGGGTATCCAGACGGACATGCAGCAGAAACATGCTTTCATTCCCCCGTCACCAACCTCACCGAGAGCGGCGTTAAAACATCCACATTCTTTTGGGGCCGAAGAAAAGAAAAAAGTGCCAGTGGAACCCCCGAAGCCCAAAGATTTCGGAGTAGAAGATGATAGCGATGAAGATGAAGATGACGGTGCAGACTATGATGATTCGAAGCCAATCTTATTCAATGAGCAGGAGAGGGAGGTGATAAGACGCGTTATGAGGAAATGGTGGCGGTTGGCTAAGTTGGAAGGAAGCCCCAAGTTGTGTGATGAGTTGGGTGAGGGGGAATTCCAGGTTAATTGGACAAAAGCGGTTGCACCGAGGCTTGAAGGAAGGATCAAGGAGAGGAAGAAGATGTAAATTGTAGGCGAGAAAGAACTTTGCAGTAGTGAAAGCAGTTTTCACCTGATGAAATGCACCAAAGAGAATGAATATTGATGAAAGTATGCAGATGATTGGTATGCCATAGTGTGGGTGAATTGTAGAGGAGATCAGAATTTAGTGTTGTGTGAGAAAGGCAGATATAAAAATTCGTCAAAACTATACATTGCTAACCCCTAATAGAATACTCTCGGGTAGTCTCCAGCTGTAGGTCACCATATAGGTAGTTGTTTGCATCTGAGGATTATTAGTACATATCCTTTTCATGGACAAACCTTCACGAACTGAAAGTCTCGAAGCCACAATACAAATATCGTCATTCATTCGAGATGACTTGTACATGCACAATGCTAAGCACTAATAAATAAAAACATAAGTTTCCCATACAACATTGATTAGCCACTGCAATAATTGTCATAAGTACAAAAAGATGGAATCACCAACTATATCCTCCCGCACAACCTCCACAACTACCGCATTGCCTACCAGGAGGAGTAGCTCCCACGATGCCTTTAGAGATACATTTGCAAAACTAAACGCGTTTGAGACTTCAAAGGACCATCCAAGTAGCCTATATCAACGAGCCGACATGTCCTTCCAGCCAATCCCAAATGAGGAACAGAGGGAGGTAGATAAAGCCAAACCCGAGTTGACCCGTGGGAAGACCGCTGCGGGGGGAATGAAGAGCCATAGCGCCCGTTGCGCTGATGACACGGCCGAGTTTGGCGCTTTTCTCCTTTGTAAGCTCGCTGCGAGGGATGCTGAAAAGGGGTGCACTTGAAAGTGTGTCGGTGGCACTGTTTTAGAGGTGGATACATGGCTTCTTTTGGTGGGTTGTATCGTTTCTGTGACTGGCTCTGGAACGTTGTTAAAGTCTATTGGAGTTTGTTCCGTGGGTGGGGGAATCATACTGTTCCTTGTCAAGCCTATGCTTTCTTTATAAGGGAGTGAATAATTTACAATTGATATTTGTTGAGATACTCATACTACTAGGAGAAGGAAATCTCTGATGTGAGTTGTAGAAATGTGAGGCGCTTACAGGTAGTATATCTGGAGAAAGGTACTTGATTTCATTGAGAAGAGCTCACGATGAAATAGTTTTACAACATCTCTGGGGAACAACAATGTCGGATTGGTTAGATTATAAGTGGCTACTCGAGCTTGGACATCTCTCACCCCCCTAAACTATTTCCCCGTTATTCTGTCAAGAGCTCTTCGTCTAAGCTCCCTCGTAAGCTCGCCCATCCCATCTTTCATCCTCTCGGTAGCACCTCGATTCTCAACTGCTCGCCTGACCAGATACATCATACAATCCTGAATACTTCCCCATGTGGACCATTTGTACACTTTCGGAGCAACAACCGGCTTACAAGACGAACCCTTGGCAGCCCTTGCAGCCTCGCTCTCTTCAAGTATGGTGCATCCAAGCTGATCAGACATACCTTGGAGCTGACCAAACTCAGGAACAGTTTTTAGCGTGCCTTTCTCGGCAAGCTCGCGTATGAGCTTGCTTGCTTTGGCCACGCTTTCTTCGTTGTGGCCAGCGAGGAACAGTTCGACCCTGGGGAACTCGGTATGAGGAATACCGGAGATGTTTCTAGTGAGTATATCTCGGGCAATCCCGTTGTAACAGTCGTCCGTTTGGCTTTTGGTATCATGTATGATGTGCCGGGGATCGTGATCAATGTAGGCTCCGCGGACAAGCTTAATCGCAAGTGTCCACCCTTCGGCGTGCGCCAATCCGAGCTGATGTTCGAGTTTCTGCCGTGAACTTTTTAGGTACGCTTGGATGGTATTGTATATCAAAATATTGCCGTTTCTGTTGTGTCGGCGCATCAAGTCAATCGTCCAGCGATCGATAGTATGCTGAAATTCGTCTTGTTCGGCATCTACCAAGATTTTCCTGTTTTGAGCAATAGCAATGCTCGTGATAGACTCTAGGGCGGCGGCAAACGGCTTTGGCGGATCGGCACCGCTGATGAGTGCATCAGTGACGCTCTTCCCAGCTCCCGTATATCTGCAATTACAAGTTAGTTAGGCAAGCTATGGAGGACGAGACGGGGGTCTAACTTCATTCCTAGAACATCACCATCTTGAAGCATGTCGAGTGTTTGAAGATTTCCCTGCCTCCAATGCTCCAGTTCCGCATCAACTAGTTCTGAGACAGTGCTCCCCGTAGGGGCACTGTGCACTTTTGTAGGGTCGAACTCCTTTCCATAACACAAGATGACCCCAGAGTAACCTATTTTCTTATATCTTGATATGGTATTTTGTACCTCTGATTTGGTGGTGCCGGCACAGAAATGGTTATATACAATTGGCTTAACAAAAGCTTTGATCACGAGATTCTTGTCAGGGTTCAAGATAAGGGAGCGAGATTTGGCGATTCCACTCAAAATGGCAAGACCTGGTTTGGAGAGAAAAGGCGAGGTAAAAAAGACTCCAAGCACGAGGCTCCGAATGATGCTCGATAGCGGTAGGCGTGATAAAGCATGCGATGCGTTTGCTTTGAGAGGCAGGCTGTCTGGGAACGATGTGGTTCCATTGGTGGTCTTGATTGTGGCATTGGACTGGCACCGTGCATGATAGCGGTATACTGGTTTGGAGGTCGTGGGGCTAATGCCGCGAGACACTGTAAGAGACCGTATGGTTTTGGCGGCGAGGTAGCGAGACATTGCAGCCAGAGTGTTGTGTGAGAAGCAATACCAGAGTCTCAATGATCAGAGTACAGCATCTTTCTTACTCATCTGATAGGATGTCCACCCACCAGGACGTCTGACGTGGGGTATGTACGGCTTCCCAAGGAATTAGACGGTCAAGCGTAGTTGACGTTACCCCGCCAGATACAATCAATGAGCACGATGCATATCGCCTTCCCAGAATGGCTTCAAATGATACCCCGCATCAGGCCCCGTTTTACGTTTTCGACCCGTATCTGTGTACCCTGGGAGATAATGCTAACACTTCTGCCAAACAGAGGCTAGATGGACTGAGTTTCACCATGGCACCAAGACGTGTCAATACTTTTACAATTGTAACTGCAAGCGAGGCCCGATGAAGTGGGGAGATATTCAAAAATGGCCGTGCAAGGGCTTTGAAAAGGGCAAGAAAAAGGGCACATGGGAGCCCAACGACTTGTAGCTTCATGGGTGTGTTATGGGGGTAGTAGAGTTGTTCATAAATTAGTAGTTATCAAATGATGGGAACAGAATGCCGAACCAAGACCGAATCGGTGCCTACACGTGATAACGCACTTTCATCATATGTTCACCTACTCCCAACACGTTATATTCTTAAGAGAGATTTTTGTCTCAGTTGATCTATGAGTTGACATGTAAAAAGATACTTGATGGGCTGTCCATGGCAGAACTTCCACCTCTTCGTGACAATATTGTATTGCAAAGGCCTAGCAACAACTGCACGCCTCTGGACTAGAAAAAAATGAAGTTCACTTTGTAGTCAAAATTCTTGCATCAACTCCCTGGACGATAGACAGTGCCCCAAATCTGCATGGTAGTGCTTTTCTGACTCTGTTTACAAGATAGTTACAGATCGTGAAGCATTTGTAAAGCCTACCTTTGTGTTTAGCAGGATAAACAACTAGCCAACGTTCTATTGGCCCAATGCCATATTCGAGCTTCCTAAAATGTGTTTAGGATCTCCTGTTCTGGACGGAAATGCGGACGACACGGCTGTATGCCGAGCGAGTTTGTTATCATTGGCGCCCTGATTGGTTTGCCCCGCGTTTGCTAGTCATGTTGCACTACAATTGTGTGGGGTAGGGCGTGTAAGACCCGATGCTGTCGTTTTCTCCGAGGCTGTTTCTTTCTCTCTCTCCTCTTTACAAGACGTACCTGACGGTTATCATTTATTGGTATTCGCCTCACTCTGCTTTATTGTTCTCATCCCTGGCCTCTCACAAAGCCTGAGCTGTTTCAAAACCCACACTCACCATGTCTCCACCTTCAGCAACATCGCCTGTTATTATGGGCGACTCCGAGCCTTCCAGTATCGCGACACCGGCGCCGGGACGAGACAACGCGTCGGAAAAGGTCAAAATGCCCAAGTTTCCGGGACCGCCTAAATTTGATGATCCGTACAAAGAGCGTGCGTACTTGAAGGGTAGACTTGCAGCTGCGTTTAGAATTTTTGGGAAATATGGGTTTGATGAGGGTGTTGCGGGCCACATCACTCTAAGGGTATCACTGCCTTATCCTTAGTCTTGCTGATGGTTTGTGACTTGATACTCGGGCTGACATAAATTACAGGATCCTGTAGATCCCTCCACATTTTGGGTCAATCCATTCGGCGTAGCTTTCAGCCTGATCAAAGCCTCAGATCTCATTCTCGTATCCGAAGAGGGCGAGATCATTGATGGCGGACCTTGTCGGCTTCTCAATTCGGCAGCGTACATGATCCACTCGGCTATTCACCAGGCAAGGCCAGACGTCAACGCTGCGGCGCATAGCCATAGCATCTATGGACGCAGCTTTTGCTCGCTGGGTAGGAAGCTGGACACCATCACGCAGGACTCGTGTGCCTTCCACAATGTGGGTTTATGACCACCTGTATATGTATGGTTGCGTGGGCACGCGGCTAACCAGCAACCGCTTTAGGACCACGTTCTCTACGAATCGTTCAATGGTGTCGTGCTCGCGGCGGAGGAAGGCCAGAACATTGCCAAAGCGCTGGGCAACAACAAGGCGGCGCTGCTTCAGAACCACGGCCTGCTAACGTGCGGGCAAACCATCGAGGAGACGGTGTTCTGGTTCGTGAGCATGGAGAAGTGCTGCCATGCGCAACTGCTGGCTGACGCTGCGGCGGCGGGCAGAGGGGGGGAGACGGTCAAGATCGGAGAGGAGGAGGCGACGTTTACGTACAAGACCGTGGGCACGCCGCTGGCGGGGTGGTTTAGCGCGAAGCCGTTGTTTGATGTCATTCACAAGGAGACGGGCGGCGACTACTTGGAGTAGGGAGTAGGGCGTAGGGCGTAGGGCGTAGGGCGTGGTGATGGCGGGCGTGTCATACCGGTAGTTAATAAGGACCATTAATTTGTCGGCCGGGCCCAGCTCTCTTATCTCCGTCCGATCAGGGCTCGCTGGTTCCACCTCCGCCATAGGGCCTATTTCACCCGAAGCTCTGCTGGCGGGCCAATCCCCTCCGGGCGGCGTGCCGCGGGCCTGAAGCGCTGGCAAAGAATTAAAATCGGGCCTGCAGACTCTTGTCTTCTTATGACCACATCGCTCGCGATGCTCGTGGCCCGGCGCATTGATGTGGCGCGGCACAGCAGCTACTTGTATGTTTGCACCGTCTTGCCTCCTATCACATGCCAATGGCCCAGGCTCCAGCAATGGCCGCTCCACTGCGCGCGACCTGCCCCGCCGGCCGAAGATCGGACAAATCGCTGCGTGATTACTTTTTTCCACGTCGCCCACGTGCAGAGCAGACACGTCGAGGGCGCTGCTGGCGAGGGCAACATCTCCGGGGCGGTGGAGAAGTCGGTTTGCGTCTGCAAGCAGAAAAAAACCCCTTTCCGTCCGACTGCGCATGGCTTTGTTGTCCCTGGGCCCCTCACCTCGTCCCAGGCCCCACGCATGACCACCTGCCCGTAGCTTAGCTCCAGGGACAGCTCTCCTCTGCCACCTCCACCACCTCCACCACCTCCACCACCACTACCACCACTACCACTAC
>JAAZQE010000022.1:24221-89495 GCA_013620735.1 Clavariopsis aquatica
TCGTCTCCCCCACCTCTGCAACGACAGCGCCCGCATTTACCACGCTTGCTCTTTTCCGCACCGCTTGCAGTGCATGTGCATGTGCCTGTAGCCCCCTGCCGCCTGCCTTGTGCTTGGAGGGTGCCGAGCCCAGAGCCTCACCTCACCTCACCTCCCGTAGCATGGCCAAAGGCCCGGACATTGTCATTGTCGCCAGGTGTGTCACCGTCAGGCTCTAGATTCCAACCTCCCATCTCGGACAGGCACTGATTCGAGTGGTACTGATACAGACATGGCGCCCGCCTGGACGCCGCCGACAAGACCTGGCACCTCACCTCCCCAACGCCCTACGATCCCCCTCTCACATATGGCGGCTGGTCACAGTCAAAGGCCCTGGGCCAGCGGATAGCGAGCCTGCTGCATGCCCGTGACCTCGAACTCGAGAAGGCAAATGGGCCCGATGCCGACCTCGCTGTCCTCGACCCCAGTCCCTTGGATGGTGACATGGGCGCGAACCCGGGGCAGGCGAATGGAATGCCGGCAAAGAAACGGAGACATAGGATCGTGCTGCATTCGAGCCCATATCTGCGATGCATCCAAACTTCGACGGCAATAGCAGCAGGCATCTCGCAATTCCAGCCCCCCACACCGGTACCAAACTTGAAAGCACCACACCCGGAAAAGGACAAGAGTAATCTACATGGGAACTCGCCGCTGTCAAGGACACCGCATTCGCACTCAACCGACCAGCCCACGCCTGCCGTCGAACCCCATGCAGACCCTAGCCCTACCGGTCCCCCCAAGCCCCACGTTGGGCCCGATCGAATCCTTCTTCGAATCGATGCCTTCCTTGGCGAGTGGCTTTCTCCAGACTACTATGAGGACATTACACCTCCTCCGAACTCGACAATGATGGTGGCAGGAGCAAAGGCGGATTTGCTCCGGAGAGGAGACTACATTGAGCTTCAGCCGAATGCCAATGCACATCACACCAACAACACCAAAGGGCACTTTCCGGGGGGTTGGGTAAAGAGTGGCGCCCCGTCTGCTATCAGCAACCGGAAACCCATCGAGGACAGCCCGATTACCATTTCGGGGAGCCTGGCGCAAGCATTACCCCTTCGAGAGCGGTCTGGCAGTCAGGGAAGCTATAATAGTCACGTTTCGAGAACAAGTCACAAGGGTGCCCACACTCTATCAACTACACACAAGGCCCCCGATCACATCTACGACCCGCCGGTACCCTCTTACGCACTTTCACACTCGGACCCAATACCCAGAGGTTACGTCGCACATGCACGAGACGCCTGCATAGATGTAGATTTCCAATGGGACAGCATGCGCGCGCCTCAAGACTGGGGCAGTGGTGGCGAGTATGGCGATGAATGGAGCACTATGCACAAACGTTTCCGAAGAGGACTGGCTGGCATGATGGCTTGGTATCGAGAGCACGGTTTAGTGCCTCCAAAAGAACCCTTTAAAGGGTTCACCTTTAGAGATCACCCCCCTTCGTTTCACCATCATGCCTCGGATCCAGGTCCAAAAGCCGATAAAACAATGGAAGAGGATGAAGACCTAGTCTTGATTTTGGTAACTCATGGAGCAGGTTGCAATGCACTACTCGGGGCCATAACAAATCAACCGGTGCTTCTCGATGTTGGCATGGCATCCCTTTCCATGGCTGCCAAGAGACAGACATCTCGGACATCGAACGCCCCGGTATTATCACAGCGACGAACTTCGGTTGTGGATGCAGGCATGTCAGAAGACTACGAGATGAGAATGCTCGCCTCACTCGACCACCTACGGCCCGGAGTTGACCCTTCGAAACTTCCCCAAGCTCAATCACCAGCGGTTGTAGCTAGCCCATCACTCGAATACCGACGCCGTTTCGCACAATCTGGCACGGGTGGAAGTCCCGTAGACTCATCTTTCGCTCTTCCAGAACCATATAGAGGGTCGAACAGCTCGCTGGGGAGCATGCGACGTAGTTCGACCTCAGGAGGGTCTTCATCTCGTCTTCTCTCAAACAACCTCGGCGGTATCTCGTCCCCAACCACAGGTCTCTGGTCCGGACTGCGAGCTCCCACTTCTGATAGTACCAGCGAGGGGAGACGTAGCCCAGGTCACGACTTTGTACTCAATTTTCGCGATCAGCAGCCTAGCACGATTCCGACGCCTCCACCATCCTTGCCTAGTCCGAATGCCACCCGAACAAGCACAAACTCAAGTATGACCACTAATGGGAACACCAATGGGGACACCTCTCATGGGGGCCCTGACAAAGAAAAAGAAAAAGAAGACGAGCAGGAGAAGGACAAGCATCACCACAACGAACACGACGACTTACCACCACTACCTGCCAAGAAAGGCAGGACGCTGAGTCAAAGTACGAATGGCCTTTGGGGCGCACCGAAACCACAGAGTAGCCAGCAGGGTCTTTGGGGACCACCGAGACTGGATGAGGTATATAGTCACACACCGGGGCCAAAGAGGAGATGGACAGTTACGGAGAGTGAATTTGACGGGTAGTGACCGACGGCACATTTGATGAGAATGACTTTGAGTAGTGTGCATTTGTCGATTGGCATGGTGTTTCGGATGCGTTGTTCGGCATCTCTGGTCCGCTTGTGGATAGGATGGGGGGGCGCAAGGAGTGTCTGATCGCGTATAGGTCGTACTCATGTATATCCTCAAAAAGCCAATTCTATATCAAAAATCAACTAATTGAAAAGAGTTGAACCAACGGGAATAGATGACATTCTGTAGTGGTGTGGGTCCAGTCGGTTCAATTGTAGCTGCTATTCTCACCCCACAAACAAAGTATACTTTCCTCTCTCAAGTGAGATTAAAGATCCGACCAACCAATCATAGATGCAACCCATCATGGTAGTTTCACGGTTCTAGCACGACAAACCACTCACGCAATTCACCAAAAAATCGGAAGAAGAAGAAAAGAAAAGAAAAGCACTGGACCCAAGCAATGTAGGATGGGAGTCATAAATAGTTGAGATTTCCGTTATATTATTTCCTTGTTGTTTATGATTGATGCTTCACCAAGGGTCAGTCACCCTGTTGCAGAGTGATGGCACTGCTGCTGCGTGTATTGTTGGTTTTGTAAAAAGAGCGTAGCACTCGCGTCGCCCTCTGTTCTTCGGTCCTGTATCCAACTCCTTCTTCCACCCTCTAAAAAAAAGTACGATAGGCATATATAGATGGTGGGTAAGTATTAAAAGGAAAAAGCCAAGCCAAGACAAGCGCCTCTTTTCCTTCATCCGAAGCCATATCAATCTCTCAGCCTATGTTTTTTTTTATTGTTTTTTTTCTTCCACATGGGTAAGTAAGCTTATGACAGGTTTTAGTCAGCCTTACTGCTTGATCCCATGCTCATTAGCAAGTCCATATCCAAGCCCGCAAGGTCCATATCTGCACTCTCATTATAGTCCATATCCATGTCCATATCAATGCTAAAATCAAGCTCGTTATCATCCCAAGCCTCTGAAATTCTTCCAAATCCACCAACACTCTTGTTTAATCCCATCATTCCCATGCCCGAGCTCGCTGCTACGCTGGCACTAAGCGCTGAAGTGTTCTGTGATAGTGAAGTACCAAAACTCTGGTCCCAGGACGTGAGGCTAAATGAATCTTGGAACGGGCGGGAAGAGCTTGCAGTAGTTTCCTGGAGTGTAGGCATCGACATTGCAGTCGACATAGTTGCAGCGAAGTGATCTGTGCTACCTATTCGCGTGCACCTCCCCGGGTTAACCGCGAGAGCGAGCTCGCCACCCTCGCCAAGACAGATACCACCTGGTGCTTCAGTGCATGCGTATTCTGCGATCGGCGCGTCAAGGTCGGACGAGAGGCCAAGAAAGGTCGTTGGAAGTTGACCCGAGTGTCCAGAAGTGGAAATAGATGTGGACATGGCTGTCGATGGCGGCGTGGCGAAGGGGGTGTTGCTCCCTGAGATGCGATAACCAGCCCTTGCCATGTTAAGAGTTCCCGAGAGTGAGCATTCATACATCAGAGCATCTGCTTCCGATAGCTGTAGGGGCTGAAAGCTAGAAATATCAAACTTTGGGTCCACTGGAATATTGTTCTTTTGAAGACCAAGTGCTCCACTGGCAGAGTCGAAATTCTGGAGGCTGAAGCTACGGTCTAGTAGGGCATCTGACCCGATACCTAGATCCTCAAGAATGTCCTGGTGTTTCCATGCACGGGTCTCCGTGTTGTCAATACCATGCGCCTTCTTGAAAAGATTGAGCCATTCAGGATTATCAGCAGCAGTCTGGTTCCATGGGTCATCGCTTTCATAGAGGATTTCTCGGGCTTGTTGTTGAAGAAGTTTGTCTGTAACAGTTTGTACACCATACCTTTCAATTTGCTGCCTTGCAAAACGCCCTAGTCGGAGCGTGAGGATTTCCCAGCAAGTGGCGTTAGGATTAGGTTGCGGGGATACCGACTCAGACACATTGCTTCGAGCATTTTTGGGACTAAGTGGTGAAGAGCTGTCCATACTACCATTGGCTGATACATAGGGCACGAATATGCCTTCCGAGTTTGGAGCTGTGCGGGGACAACCATCTGTAGGTAGGAGGAATTCCAGATCTGTTTGATCTAGCAATAAGTTATGTTGCTGATTATAACTTAGCATTGACTAGGTACACAATGGAAACAGAGAGAATAGTTACCTTCATGCTCGATGAGTTGCTTGCGGAGAAGGGGAACGGCGACTTGCTTTCGTTAGCGATGAGATAAGGTGGCATCGCGTTGACAACATGCGCGGCGACATGTGGATCCAGGCCCCTGCAGCCCTTCCAGTCCTTCATAGTTGCACCATTTCGGAACTCTTTGGCGAGGTGATCAACGCGTTCTTGCCACTTGGTGAATGTCATGGCACAGAAGCCACACCGCGAATTGATGTCTTGTACTTCTGCTTTCCAGGTTTCCATGCTCAGTGTCATTTTGCAACCGTGCCTAATATGTTATTAGCTTGTCCCAAGAACAGTTCTTGAAGATATCCGACTCTTGTAACCATTTTTGAGGGGGGAAGGAAGAACCAAGTTCGAGATTTGCGAAGAAAATGGGTTTCTTACATGAGTCGAAGATGCTGTCTAAGGTGATCCTTCCGATAAAATGTCCTGGCCTCCAGGCCCTTCTCCTCACAAGCGCGATAGTGATGAGTTTCTAGATGCTCTTCTGAAGGATTCACGGCATCGCAATAAACGCACTTGCGTTCACCCGATGATGCAATTGTGATAACCTCGCCGATTGGGGCACAAATCCACTTCTCGAGCGACAAGTGCAAAGTTTTCTCATGCCGAGACCAATCGTATTTGTTCTTGAAGCTATCACAGCAGAATGTGCATTGAAAAATTCTCGGCGCTGCGTCAGGATCAACCCTAGGTGTTCGGGTTGGGAGTCGTCTTCGACGTCGCCTCTCCTTTGATTTCAGGCTGTTAAGTGAACCGAACGAGTTGCGTGAGCCGTGCGACCATGCCGAGTTGAGCGAGCCCGAGGACATGTTTGTGAAGCCTGTCTCCAACGATGTTGTCGAAGGCGCCTTGAATGCCGAAAGATTGCTCGTGCTGTCGTTCGAGATACCTTTTCTGTAGCTGCTTGATACACTATTTGGCTCAGGAAGATCGAAATTTTCCACGGCCTGAGCAATAGCCGTCATTGGAGCAGGTTCGTTTTCAGGGGGTGAGTGTTTCCATCGTTCAAAGGGATCTGTTTGAAGTTAACCATGATCTTTGTCGTCTCCTATTTCAATCGCCCAGCTAGGAAGCGAAGGGCATGAGTCTGTTGAGTGTGTGGCACTGTGCGGTTCTTGTCTTACGGTGCGAGCAACTTCATCGTTCGATTTCGTGGTTGAAGCCATACAGAGCCGTCTAAACTTGGAAAGGGGGTTCTTACTCAAATCATCCCATGTTCTTCCAGCTGGAATATTAATTACTTCTGTCGAAGGCCTAATACTAGGCGACGAGCTTCGTTTCGGGCGGGCTTTCTGCCTTCGTCGAGTATTTGCCATCCAGTTTGTGATTTGGTTGATTGTCAGCCCAGTCTGAGTCTTCAACATTTCCTTTTCATCATCCGTAGGGTAAGGGTGATCAATATGCTGCAACATCCAATCTTTCAAGATTTTGACCGAAGCGCGGGGGAACCGAGCAGCACCAGCACCCTTCTTCGAGCCTTTTTCGCCTCGATCTTCGTCTTCGATAGGGCCCACGTGACCCAGAGACCGCATTTGCTTCTTGCCAGTCAGTCCACCAAAACACCGTTCGTCGTTCTCTGCCACCATATCTAAAGTGTCGAGGGCGGTCCTAGATTTTTGCATGGGCATTTTCTCTGGATCACTAAAGCTACAAGGACGGAAAAGGGCATTGCAGGGCGAGCAACCCGAAACAGCGACTCCTCGAGCATTGTTATAGATAAAACATTCAAGAGACTTTGAACGGCAGTAGTCGCACGGCTGGGCAGGTTTGTGGTAACGGGGAATCCAGCTAGAAAAGTCGGGATTCCATTCAGGTGCAGTGTGGGAAACACCATCTTCCAGGCCTTCTCGAAGCTTGATCTCTTCCTCGAGACTGAGACATGCGCATCTGATGGTCATTAGATAGCTGTAGACAGGATGCTCAACTGAGTGTACTAAAGCGGAAGAGCGGATACAGGTAGTAAACTAGTGGAGGTGGGGTAGAAGCAGAGGCAAGGGAAAAGTGGAGTTTGGTGCATATACGAAGACATGATAATGTTGCGCTCGGTTTCTTGGATTCCGTCACCTGCTCGGAAATCGAGATGATTGGGGAAATACGACTCGAAGTTAAAGATGACATGAATATCCAAGGAACAACACCAATCAATATTGATAGGGCTGAATTGGGGAGGTTAAGGCAAGGTGTGCAAGTATATAATGGCCTGATAATAATACCAAGTTGTTCTGCACTTTGAAATGGTGGATGGGACAACCAGAGGCACGTGTAAGCGAGGAAAGTCAGATACTCACCCGTCGGTACCGTGAGCGTGGCATCCTGCATGGCTCGTGAAAGCAGCCAAGGCGTTCTCAATTGCCTGTTCTGAAACTTCTGGCTCGGTTGCTTCTCCAAAATCGAAGAATTCAGCCATATCAGAAGTCGGATTCGAAAAGGCCATGATGAGACTGCGTCACCCCAAGGCAACTAGGACAAGGGGAGCTCCACACTCCGCCCTGCGAGTACAACAAGAGTGACAATAAGGCGTGAAAAGATGACGAGTTGTAAGAGGGATGTGGATCAATCAAAGAATGCGTGAAACAACGTTGAGAAAAGAGTCTGGAGACGAGGAGTCAAACTTGCCGAGTCTTGCTCGATTGGGTGGGCCGCTGCAGATGTCAAGATCAAAGGGCGTGAGGGCCGTGCGTTGCACCCCGATTTCCCGGAGCTATCCACCTTTCCTGATGAAAGATAGAGAATAAATAACGCCTATGTGATGTATGCGGGTTAGTGCCATCACTAGTTCTCGGCATGATCCGGTCGAGTGGCTCCCAGTGTGTGCACCCATGGTCGCTGTCTCGTCGTGAATTGAGATATTCGAGGGGTCTCAGGTCTAGCCTGCCCTCACTATAAGAGAAAAAATAAGAGGAAAGCAACAATCAATGGCGGCGCATCAACCTCGGGGTTTCCGCGGCATCAAGTCAACGTAACCGATATTTACAGCTCAGCTTCTTCCGCTAAATAACCCTAAAGGCTATTCCCTCTGCTGACAAACTAGAGTCTGGCATGCAGATCCCGGGGCCAGGCCAGTGGTCCCTCTTGACTCTGATTGGCCGTAAACTTTCCAGAAGGCGACATAGGCTGGGGGAAACATGACCCTGCGGGGAAAGGGTGACTGTGACTCCAGAACGCAAAAGGCATGCGTAGCCGTCAATCGTAAGACGGCAATCAACCAGAGCGCTACCCGGAATTCCGTTTATCGGAGAAGGTTGCCCATGTGGATGGGTCATTACGAAGAATGCGATAACACCATCGGCCCGAGCTGCGAGGACCTGCTCTGTTGATCATGAGTGGGTCACGTGTCTTAGCAGCCATTCCAAGGTTGCGAGTTTAGAGGTTTCAACACTATTATTTCTTTAAGGATTCAACCTAGAAAAGTTTGAATAGAGAGAGAGAATTTCAGGGCCATAGGGTTGGAAGATAGTTTGCTAGCCAAGTGTAGCAACTAACTATACCAAGCTCGACCCTCCATCCAAGCTCCAATATCCTAGGTCCTTCTCGTGATACCACATAAATAGTGGCTGTTTCGTTCATCGTATTGATTAACACATATAGAGTATTTTTTATCATGACCTAGAACCTCGGTCACTACCCTCTAGCTAGTTGTTTGTTTCTTGGAGCTACCCACCAATCATGCCTATCGCACCACTTGCTCTATCAGATATCATCCACCAACATTGTTACAGTATAGTATCAGCTGTGATGATACCAATGACATGGTCGCTAGTTGATTACTTGCTTTTCAATATGCATACCACTCCTAACCCGTATTCAAGCAATCTCAACACCAGAGCAGCAATGATACATTACAGCTCAGTCACTTATTACCACTTACATATAATTCAAAATATAGGCTACATGTACAGAGATCTTGCGCTATGTGTCTATTCTGAGTTTTCACAGGTGAAACAAAAATTCCTCATATCCCATATGATTTTATCTCCGACATTCATATCGGATACGTATCATCGATAGCGGAAAGACCGAGAGGACAAAATGAGCGACGAAGACCGTATCAGTGAAGGAGTACTTTTCTACGTACGCGATCCAATTCCTTGCATTCTCAAGTCTTCGAGAAGAAGAGGAAGAAAAACCCCTCAGAACACGTTGAAATAAATCCTACAGACAAATAGATAAACGAGGTAAGACACAATGCTCAAAAGATATTATTAGAGTCATACATCTGAGGAGCCTGCGACGGCCCGTGCCCCCACTCACGAACACAGAAGGTGCCATCTTGCCAATTCTTCACCTCCTAGTTTTCGAATCTTGTTTTTTTCTTCTTCTTCTCTCGATCCCAAATTGTACTCGAGGAGTTGATAGCAAGAGAAAATAAGAATGGGCTTGCACTTAATTTGACTTTCCCTTTCCATCAACAAGGATTTCCCCCAAAAAGAAAATGGCATTTATATTCATTACACAGCAAGACAGTCACACAATTGGAACGAAACCTCACCTTCCCCATCTTGCGCTTTTTTTGACCCCGCTCTGTTCAATCGATATAGAATCACTATAAGCAGGGTATCTACCATGTCAAGACGAAGGAGTTGCACCCTTGGCCCGGTAATTCTATCATGTCCAAGGCAGGAGTGGAACGGTGAGAGATAAACCAACCCAGTGAACAATAACTACCAGAGTTTATATTGCTGTGGTTGTCTGCCTGAATAGCGAGAAATATACCATAGATATGCTGCAAAGGCAAATGTGGATGTGGTTGGCCTACCAGCTCATCTACGGCGAAGGTGTCAGCAGAAATTCATCACCGAAACGTGGGAGTCTGACATCTCCGTTGTGACGCCGTGCCACTCTGTACCCTTGATATGAGACAATTGATCCTCTCAATATCCCTACCGTCATCAAGGCGCCCTACTTCGCCCCTCACAAAATCAATGCGCCGATTTGCAAGTTCGAGGGACACCACCATCCCAAAAGGCCAAGGGGGGGGATACAACTAACGCCCCCCAAAACCTTTCAAAACGCTGCTCTAGCACATACACATCCCCCCTCACTTACTTACTCACCATGTCCTCAGACCAACGCATCAAGATTGCCATTATTGGAGGCGGGCTTGCTGGTGCCACCTTGGCCAATGCATTACTGGAGCATTCTCATTTGGACGTGAACATCTTTGAGTCTGCACCGGTGTTCTCGGAACGGGGTGCAGCAGTCGGTATTGCTGTGAATGGACAAGCAGCACTTGCTCAGATCGGGGGTGTGGTAGCAGACGTAATCGAACGTGCAGGAGGCGTGATTATGACCTCTTGTAGATTATGCATGGTACGTCGCTCTCAACGCCACTTTAGAATACTGCAGAGAGGGCTAATTTGCTGTAGGCTTCAGGCCCTAATGCCCTGTCTGTGGTATTTGATCTCGCAGCTGAGAAGCGCGGCAAAGTCGTTCATCGTGCCGCGTTGCTTGCCGAGCTTCTCAAACCTATTGATGAGGCCAAAAAGCATACGAATAAAAAGGTCGTTCGTATTGAGGATTCTGAGAGCGGAAAAGCAGTGATTCACTTCGCCGACGGCACAGTATTTGACGCTGACGCTGTTATTGGCGCAGATGGCGTAAACGGGCATGTCCGAGGCCATGTTCTGGGAATAGACCACCCAGCTGTTCAAGCAACACGTGCGGGCTTCTGGGACTCTAGATCATTGATTTCCATGGAAAAAGCAAAGGAACTGCTAGGCGAGGAATACTTCAAAGTAAACAGGCAGTATGGTTGGGTTGGCAACGGCGGTTTCTTCATGCACGATGTTTTGGATGATGGGAAGACAGTTCAGTGTGTTCTATGTGGACTTACTGATGAGCACTGGGGTACAACCGAGTGGAGCAGAAAACTGGACCGAGCCGCGGTTGAGAAAGTCGTGGAGAATTGGACCGAGACGCCCCTGAAGAAAGGCATTATCGAGGTAATGTCAATCAACGCGAAGAGAATGAACCGCACTAATTAATCCTGGTACCGGTAGGCAATGCTCCAGAATCCTGATTTGAAAGCTTTCGCACAACAACACCACGAAGTTGATGCCCCCACTTATGTAAAAGGGCGTGTTTGCATCATGGGAGATGCTGCTCATTGCATGACACCATGGCAAGGCTCTGGTGCTGGCCAGGCTATCGAAGATGCGATGATATTGGCAACTCTACTCCAGGAACTAAAGGACCCAAGCCAGCTCACCGCTGCATTCCATGCATACGACAAGGTACGGAGACCGCGGACCCAGAAAATCACCCACTCAAGCTATGGGACAGGACGGATTCTTTGTGGACGGGCATTGGAGGCGGATTTGGAAGTCGATTCGGAGTTTGAGAAGGTCCAAGAAGCACTACCAAAAAGATGGGCGTTTATCCACGGCCAAGACCAAGCAGAGCACAAGCGGGAGGCCTTGGCTGCACTGAAGTCATAGTGAGAATTTCCCAAAGGCTTTCAATCGTATGGAATAGGTTGAGAAGACAAGTATTTTTAAATGTGATGGGTCATAGCACTATACACAATAACGAACAATCTAAACTACCTTGCACCATACCATGGAAGGCGTAGTTAGCATCCTCATTCCGACATCAAAACATATAATCAATATCACCAGTTCCAACACGTGCACCGTGCTAACCACTATGAACACAAGAAATTTAACAGAAAGCTATTTGGTGGTAAGTTGATCATGGGCCAGTACGGGGTATTTTGTACAGTGATAAGAGGAATGAGAAAAACGATATGCATCCTAAGCTATGCTAGTTTTTACGGCGCAGAGTGTGCCCCTATGCATAGAAGATGTGTATATGAGAGACCTGAGAAATTTGGTGCCTAGAGGCGGGCGCAAAATGAGCTTCACTTGTTCGAAGTGAGGGCCTAGCATTCCCCTTTCGACATTGGTGAGTGTGCACAAAGTCTTTGATTTCTAGAGGGGTGGAAGGAAATGTACTGCTGCGGTTTCGTCTGCCCATTGCTGGGTGTATCGCAAGCTTTCATGTCAAACGCCCCCATGGGAATGATGGGATGAAGGTTGAAGGGAACTTAAACAAGGTACATACTTCAAGGATGAGTGAGGTGGGGGTTTTATGCCACTTCTCCAGTGATACTTTGTCGCTTGTCTGCTTGTAGTCTGTAAAACGGCTGGCTAGCCTCGTCCTCGACTACAATGTCAACGCTCTTACCTCCAACAGCATCCCATATCATTTCTGCCCGGTCTCGGAATTCTCGGGCTTTCCTGTGAAGGTAGCTGATTTCGTCCGCCGTGCTCTCTTCTCTCCATGGATCCAAAGGCTTCCAATGTCCAATGCCTCGCACCACGATCTTCTCTAGCTTAGGCCATGGACCTGAAGCGATGACGGGGAGGATATGGGTGTCAAAGTATATGTCCATGGGCAGAGAATCATTATGAGAGGGGCCAGCAAATGCCCGATTTGTATGTCTTCCTGGGGAATTGCCATAGTAGTCAATATCAGGACCATGCTCGAAGAGGAATTCACGGAGAGTTGACTTGACTGAACTGAGGAAGTCACCCATTTCGGCATATCGATAATGGTCATCTTCATTTTCTGTGCCCCAGTCTAAGGATGGAAGGCCGCGCAATGTTGTAGAGAGATCGACAAAAGCGCTGGTAGTGAGAATGTGAAGACTGCGTAGAGATGGACAACGACCGATAAGCGGAGTGAGGTAGCCCTGTATGGCACCTGGGCGGTCTCGTTTGTAGGTTTGAACGGTGTTGCCGTTTTTTATGCGTATGTCTCGTGGGTCTGCGAAGGCTTGGACGTTGTTGAGCCTCAGATGCCGCAGCTTAGATGGATCTAGGGAGTCAAAGATAGGGGCAAGCATTGTGTGACCCGCTACCCCTGTCAAGCTTATGGAAGTTGCAGTGCTGAATAAGGAACAAGGGGGGTTTTGGTCGTGCAATCCTCTGTTCGGGTGAACAAGTTAGCTTGGGGCATTTGTGCGAGAGTGCGGATGCATAGGCGGAAATTTACATCAGGAAAGCAATGTCTACTTCGACCACTCTAGTGAGGAGGGTGAAAATTTGCCACAGTTTGGTGTGGATGTCGACGGGGCGCTCGGGTAGCATATCAGCTTGATAATGTCAGCAGTCGGGCTTTGAATAAGGCGGAAGCACCTGCAGGTTCGTAGCGGGGCCAGGCCGGCATCGACTCGATGGGGCACATCCATGATGGTATAACGCAGCACGCGTACTTGAGAGCCAACGTCGGGTCGTGTTCGGAGGAGGTCAATGAAACGTCGCTGTCGTTGGAGAATAGCACAGTCCCGATTTGTAAGGATACGTCGAGGGTGGTCGGCGGGGACAACCACGTTGATGTAGTCGCCGTGTTGTCTCCACGAGTCCTCATGATGGGTACTGAGGTCAACAGTGTGGAAAAGAGAAGGGAGCTGAGCTGTGTCAGTGACAATAGGTACCCGGATGTGGGTGGATTAGCCTGCTCACGCATGTGCTGTGCGTGGCCTTGGAGGCGAGGCACAGGTTCAAGACGGCCGACGAATCACAAAAGGACAGAATAGAGGCACGCAACTCTTCGGGGAGACGGGTGATGATGCTCGGCTTTGGTACGTCCATGGTAGCGAGGGTGATGTCAATGTCGATGTCAATGTCGATGTCGACGTTGGTGATGGTCGTCCTGTCTACGGCGCAGGTAGCAGACTGGAGGGGCACGTAGTGTGGCTTGAGCTGGCGAGGGTCTGGGCTCGACGGCGAAGCTGGATGCCTGGAGCTGTGCGATATAAAGGTGCTGGACGTGCTCGCCAGTGACGATGCTCGCAAGGAGGACGGCCCTCACTCATGGCCGCGCTGTGCGTCTGATTGGGTCTCTGGCGGCGCATGTCCCGGGTGCTGGGCAAGCGATGCAGCACGGCGGGCGTCGGGGCGAGGCGAGGAGGCTGGCTTCAGTGAGTTCGCCGACACGTCATCGCACCCGCGACCCCCCCAGAGCACTCACAACCACGCCAGATCTCGCACAGGGCGCGCCCGCTCGACGTCCCGTGAGGCTCTGTGGACGCCCCGAGGTCGCCCGTCCCTCGTCGGCGTGCTGGCGATGAGATACCCGGGCCTTGGCGGCGCGGGGTTCGCCCGTGGCCTTCAACCTCAGTCGCAATGGCTATTAGCGATGTGCCAGCGCATCTACGCAGCACGCATCGGCCCAATACAGTGATCTTGCCCCCAGAGCCTGCAAGGCTAGTCAGGACTCGTCCACCCGCGCACCACCGCGTCATGTATTCTGTTCCCCGTCACCGCCTTGTGGTCGAACAGCTCAGGGCCAGCTATTAGTCGCAACCTGCCACTGAATCCGCTTGGTTTTGGCTCCAGCGACGAAACATCCTACTCCAACCACTGCGCTGCACCCGCCCCAGCGCCCTTCTCCCACACTGGCTTCTCCGCAAGAATGCTCGAGAGCACTTTGTGAGTACGACGACATGGATGCAGCCCCTAACTGCGCCATTTGCAATGCGCCGGCCTACCCCGAATGTCCCTGCGAATCGGAGCGCCTTCAGATTGCCGTGAAGCAGGCCGAACAGCGGGCAATGGACGAGAAGTTGGCCGAGATTCGGTGTGTTCGCTTGCACCTCGCCTCGTGAACGGGCTGGCTAACTGCGTTCCAGCGACTGGGTCATCTCCCATGCTCGCCAGCACATACTCAATGCCTTCGACCGCCTCACATCGACCCGCAAGCTGGCGCACTCGGCCTACCTCTCCTCCCTACCAAACTACACCATATACATGCAGTATTCCGGACACCCACCAATCCACCCCGCATACGTCACCCAGCTCCAGGCCCAGATATCCGAGGCCCATGCCGAGTTGAAGCGCGGCATCGATGCCGACTGGCGCGCATCCGTCCTCCGCTACCCCGAAGTCCTGGATTACTTCTACAGTCTCATAGACCTGCGCCTGCCCAGCGATCGATCTCCCAGAGTCGTGGAGCCGCCATTCGCCGCTGCGGGGTATGCAGACAGAGGATACGATCACTCGAGGCTGGGGAAAGAAGTCAAGAAGAAAAAGAGGCGGGAAAGAGAACTCTCCGCAGCACCCATCGACAGAATTAGACATCGCGAAGAGCCGATGCACGCTGTGATCAGAGGAATAATGCGCGGCCCGCCACCAGTACCTACGCCGCCGATTCAGCAGCCGGGAGGCTATCCTCGCCCACCGGGACATTACCCGTTCTAATTGCCTCCACTTGCACGGCCTCCCCAAACACACTCTGGTGCATGAATTCCTCCAAGTTGAACACTCCTGAGGCCGGTGCATACCATTGCATCATATCCCCCGTCATCAACCTCAGGAAGGAACTGGACGCCCGCTACCGGTTGGAGGACTAAATTTCATCCTATGCCGTCTTGTTGAACCTGCCAGGACGCAGTACCAGCAGTAGCATGGATATCCTTTTGGACACGACAATATTACATATGCGAATACTTTCCATCGCCACGACATTATGTTATATCACACCACTTACGAATTCCAACTCCACTCCACGTCTATAATTTGCAGCAGGCTCCCATGTTCTTCCTGGATGCTCCCAGATCTATTTTCATCGACAGTGCGTGAACGGCCCCACCTCGGCGAACGGAAGGCGTTCGCTTGGGGGTGAAGCGGCAGACCATGGTCGACATGAAACATACCCTTGGCGTTTTGCTTTTATCACTGGTGGAGGAATTGTGAGTTTTTCGATCTGGTGATCGGTACTTTCTTCCAGATAACCAGCATAGCGAGGAGTTCCTGGTTTACTTTCTACTTCTGAATAATGCATAGTTGCCGTAGAGGGGGAGGGTAAGAGAAAGATTTATAGGGAATGTTGGGCATTGAGGAGATGATCAATGGAGTTGTGTAGTATCACGCCTTGTTTATCCATGCTTTTCCTAAATATACTGATGAAATTTGCAAAAAAATGCCCCATCCCGTCTGGCATGCTATTTTGATGATATGCGAGAATTGTGGAGTATTGATGAGGTAAGCGGATCGTGGAGCTAGCGGGGTTTGACGTCCCGCTACTAAACTTTGAGCTTCAAATACACCTACCATCTCTCCAATACTTCGCCTCCACTACATCACCCCTGACTACCTATGACCAGCACCTAGGAACATTCCAATCTCTTTTCAGAAACCATCACTACACGAAACTCACCGCCACTGCTTCCACGATAGCAACACACTTTCCTCCAACTCCACCTACACCTACATCCAAGATGGGCGACACAGTCAGAAAGGTCTATGACCACGAACTATACGCCAAAAAAGCAAAGGAGAACGACGCGAAAGCTCGCGAAGAGTCCAAGCTACGAGCCGAAGCTGCTGCTGCAGGGAAGAAATACCACCGCGCCGTGACACCAGACGATCTCAAGGACACATCTGCTCGCGAGTCCCGCATAGATGTCGCAAGCCGTATCGGTACAGTGCAACTTGTCCAAGGTGGTGCTGCAGTCGGAAAACGAGGAAAAGGAGCAGGGTTCTGGTGTTCTGTCTGCGACGAGACTTATAAGGACTCTCATAGTTTGGTGGAACATTATACATCACGTAGGCACTTGCTAGCTTCTGGCGAAACGGGAGAGGTGAAGAGAGCGAGCGTAGCAGATGTTCGCGCAAGGCTTGCATATTTATCTAGACTCAAGCGTGAGGCTCAACAGGAAGTGGTGATCGATTTGGACGCACGCCTTGAGCTTAGTCGTGAGCGCGAAGAGCAGGAAAGGGAAGAAAAACGTCGCAAGCGGAATGAGAAACGGCGAAAAACGAAAGATGGGCTGGGACATCCTGAGATAAAGATGGAGAATGACGGAATCATTTCGTGACAGCGACCACACTGCTGAACCACGCCTCTCACTCATGGATGAGGGCGCAGAGGGGAACAACTTGAAGATATTTGGTGAAATCATGCATTTACACGGAATTTTAGCGGGATATGATACCTTGATTGGATGAATGGGAGGACTCTAGGCATGCATGATTCTGAGGCATGCTTAATACACTGCATAGAAACGAAGGATATCAGTACCTTCAATTTAGGCCGAAGTGCCTCTTCAGCAAAACCACCATATATACCTCATCACGCCTGCTTTGTGAGATTAAAGTTTGAGCACTGCATGTGCAGACCCGCACGAATACTCAAGCTCTCACGATGAAACTTCGGAAATCTCAGCCCGTCCTCATTTGTCCGTGAAAACGAGCGCAGTCCCCGGACGTCGTGCGGAGTAGAATTCTTGTTTGTCCGAACAGATAAAACCCCGCAAATGTGTAATTCGGTTCTAGTTGACGCAATCTTTGATTTTAAACCATTGCCCGCTTAGACCTCGTATAAAGTCTCAAGATGGCTTCTATTCTAGTACGGCCTTCTTTCTTACAAACAATACACCAAGGACCTCCCTGTATCAATTATCTCCTTAGTTAGTCTTAAAGGGATCCTAGGCAGTCTAGCTCGCGTCATACTACCGATTTCAACATGGCAGTTGCCAGCGGTGATACCCCAAAGATCACTCTTTACACAAACCATCATTGCCCTTGGGCCCACCGAGCTCACATTGTCCTGAGAGAATTGGGGCTGCCGTACGAAGAGGTTATCATTGACCTCGACACGCCGCGCGAGCCATGGTACCTTGAAGTGAACCCTGTACGTTCGCACATGACAATGTGATTGATTCATCACTGATTTTTGTATCTAGCGGGGTGTTGTGCCCTCAATGAAGTTCTCGAATGGCACACTCCAAGATGAGATTATCACCGAATCTGCAATCGTCTCGCAATTTCTCGCGGACGCGTACCCTTCGCACCTCATTCCTGCCTCCAACACCCCAGCTGATGCATTGACCCGTGCGCGCATCAACTTCTTTGTTGATACGTGGTTCACAAAGGCTGGTTCGTTTTTGTACATAATACTGCGGCAGGATCTGGAGGAACAGGAGAAACTAGTCAAGGAGTTGGTCAGTATAGTAGGCAAGGAAATTGAACCTCTCTTAAAAGACGCGGCGCCATTCTTCGGAGGCAGTGAGAAACTCACACTGGCCGAGGTATGATCTTTGGATGTTGATTATGGCGAAGCTAATCTCGATAGGCCCTCACTGCGCCCTTCATTTTTCGCATTTACTGGCTTAGCAAAAATGGGTTCCTTCCCAAATCCGTCTTGTCGGGCTTTGATGCACTCCCCGACTTCTCGAAGTGGGCGACTGAAGTCATCAAGCATGATAGTGTGACACATATTTGGGATGAAGAGGGTGCTTTAGCTAAAACCAAGAAGGTCGTGGAGAAGCTTCGGACAGAAGCAAAGGCAAAGGCTTGACGTAGAAACCGTAATGAATTATGCAATTTAAAAAAACAACCTCCATCCATAATCATATCCCTTATGAAAATCATGTGTCTTTCTAATGCATATTTGCCAATAACAAGTGTCTATTTACTACTCTTGTAGTACGTCTCACTATACGTGGATATCGCAAACGCCTCGAACAAAATAAATCGCAATGCCAACCAAGCTATGATATGTCGTGTGGAGTGAGGATCCCTACATGCAAAGTACGCTAGAAGAGCTGCAAACGCCATATAGACGGGGTAGGTGTGCGTGAGAAATATGAAAATGAATAAGCCTCCAAAATGTTCATGTCTCGTTCAACACCACTCTTTCAATACTTCGAGCCTCGCCGGAGTCGCTTGTTGGGTGGCAGTGATTTATCAGCTGTATTGAGTGCCAGAATAATCTCCGCGGCATCGATTTCTTTTTTAGTGTGGACACCGTCACCACAATCTCTTTTTGGGTCGGAACTGCAGTTCTCATCATCTTCGGGATCAAGGGAGGTCGTTAAAGGAATAGAGAGTTCTTCCTCTTCATTGTTATGTGCCACTTTTGAGTACGCCCGCTTTGCACGTAGACGATGGTCTGCGAATGAACTAGGGACCGATGACAGCCAGGGGCTGGGAAGTATAGGGTTGACCCTCATGGGCAAACTGTAGGTTGGTGATTTAAATATTGCCGGTAGAACGGGCGACTGAGACCGATTAACGGGTGTCCAAGCCTGGCTTCGTGGGGAAACCTGTGGCGAAAACTGCGGTGAGCAGAGGTACTTGTCGCTTTGATCGGTGTCAGTTCCGTACCCGCTTTCAATATCTGTATGCTGTGTTCGTCGCTGCTGCTTCATGCCCTTTATGCCCCATGGTGGGCAGCCAAACGGTGTTTTGGGCGTACTAGTGGCAGGGGATGATTCTGCCGTGGCTGTCTTGTATTCTTTGCCTTCCCTCCTCCACCTATTGGTCTCGATGGTACAATCCCGTACGATATCGGTATCAATAAGGAACTTTGCATAGCCAGGTTCTTTGGGGTGGATGCATGTGGTGAGAAACTCTCTACCAAAGATGGGTGTAAGGGCATGTCGGATATTGTAGCAGAAGGTTGCAGTGACGGCTTTGGCAGCATCATAAGGCATCCAGTAGCCTATATTGGTGGTGAGTTGAAGTATCTTCCTTCGCTTGGGAAAGTGTTTACTCACCCTGGGCAGCTAGTGCGCCACCAGTGATACTGTAGCTGATATCTCGGAGGCCTGGGTTCAAGTTCAGGACCTTGGCTGGTGTGGTCTATGCCGGTCAGTATCAACCCTTCTCATCGACATAATGAGAGAAAGCTCACCTTGGAATACTTGCAGCATTTGAAGAACGGGGTAATGCGAACGAGACCAACGTTATAATCCCAGAGAACGGCATACTCGCGCTCCTCTCCTGGTAGCTTGAAGGTGTACTGGAACACTATACTCCGATTAGTATGTTTCTCTCAATATGAGAACGTTAAGTACCTTCAAAAGCTTCACGGCCAGTCTTCACCATAAAGTCCTTCTTCTCGCTGTTGTACGGAATATGCCGAGCCCCTTTGGACTGTATTTCGCCAATGGGATACATTCGGAATTTGCGATGATGTGCCGCAAGCTCTTCGTCATCGGGATATTCGTACGGTGGAAAATTGATTTCGCCTGTTATCTTAGTTCCCTCTGTGAAGATGGCGGCATCTTTAGGGACTTTCTGCCGCTTGAGGACCGACATGCATGGTGCCTGTACATGAGATATAGTGGCTGATGTGGGACTTTCTGATCCGCTATAGCTCTGTTGGTCACCGCAAAATGGGTTGAGCAAAGACTGTATCTTCATCATATATCTGGTGCAGATTGCTTCGTTCGAGGTTGCTATCGAGCTGCAGGCACTCAGTTTCGACCCTTGTTGCAGAGTTACCCGTCAAGGTTTGATTTGGAGAAAAAACGAGAATGTGAAGTTAACCTAAGCTGCAGTGGAACGACGGCGAGACTTTGGGGGTAGAGAGAAGTTTGGTGGCAGAGCGGTCGGGTGAAAAAGAGGCTGACAGAAGACCGTTTGTAGGGTGCTCACGAGGACGGCCTGGCCACCTTATAAGACGAACCAGCGATATCGCTGGACAAATATCTCCACGACCTGAAGATAAGATCTGCAATTTGTCAGTATATCGGCATAGATTCATCATGGTTTCCCGTTCGAACGTACGTACTGCGTTCGGATATTAGAACCTGCTAATAGCCTTTCCGCCAAACCCTGGCGAGAATGCAGGAAAGAGACGTGCAAAGAACACGCTGTATCAACCCAGTATGATGGCGTCCCTTCCGTTTGCCGGTTCCGTCCCGTGGCGATAAGTGCACTTCTCGCTTGATGTCCAACGAATGTTCACGTTCGGCTATCGATGAAGGACAGCTCAGCCAGTGACTTTGGACTATCACGCACTGATAAATCTATGCACATTGACGTAAATCAGACAGCCTGGATGTTTTATTTACGAAATTTCAGGGATATTCCAAACAGTTCTGAGGAGATTCGGACAAATTCTTGATGAGGATGGGCGGAGTCGGAAGACACCAGCTTAAGAAAAGTTTCACCAGGGTGGATCGAAGGCGAAGTGTACTTGCGTTTTCCTCATAACCCTATGAGATTGGGATACCTTTTGTTCTATAGGCCACTAGTTGATACGCCTACCCGACAGTGGGTCACCAAAACTTGTCCAAGCTCCTGCAGAGGCCCTCCGGTGTGCAAAAGATATGCTGGGTTTCAGAACACGCCCTTGATGGCTTGACAGGTTACAAGACGGCAAGTGCACTAACTGGACCAAACACATTTACCGAAAGCACTTGCTAGGTTAATACTGGTGAAATGGTGGGGACAGGATCGAGGGAAGGTTGTTGCACGACGTCAATCACTCTTCCCGTCTGAACCTTGCTTCTTGGCCAGGCTCTGTGGCCTCTCTTTGTTCTGAGAACATTTCAGTTGGCTTAAAAAAGAAAACACAGACACCTCTGGGCCGTGCAAGCTTGCAGCAATGATATCAGTGGCTAGCCATCCATGTCATTGCTAGGGGATCCAGTGCCTCAATCGTCCCCAGGCTTGGTAAAGTTTAGCGTAGCCTGCTCTACTCTTGTGTCTGACGAATTAATAGACATCATGATGAATATCTCTTAGAAAGCTAAAATATCACCCTCTTTTGGGCTTGAATAAGGGAGTTTAGGGCTTTAGTTACAGGCACTCCACACGATTGCCACTGTCAGTGCCTTGACTAGCATGTTCTCGCCAACAGCCTTCCTGGCAACATCCAATACAACCACTAGCATCTACCGTGCTTCATGGGGGCATGGCTTGTGAGAACGAATCGGTAATTTCCAAGGTTGTTTACATGCAGCCATCCGGCAGCACGAGCGCACGTACCTATTTTGCCAGCCCGCCCGGCAAACGTGGTCGCTTTTCTCATTCTAGATATGCAATTCGGCCGCCCACACAATTGAAATCACCAAGTTGAATTGGTTGGTCTAGTCAAAGTCGGTGAGGTAAAAGTGTGCACGATTCGTTGGCCAAAATACTCGAGCGATTTGGTCAACCCGTTGGCCAGCTGCTACCCGGTTCACATCTTATCAGCCTCACCATCAAAGGATTTGTCTTTGCCGCTTTTCAGCTGAAATTTCGGGTTCGGTTCACTCACTGAGACAAGAGGCGTTGAACCATCCTACGCCTCTGAATGCGATTCCTTGCAACAACATCTGGCAGCTGGCATTTGCGGTGGACCGTGCCTTCACCGGATGGTCAAGAACAAAGAAACTCGTTTCAGCGTCGCGAGTGTGCATACTTGACCGCTTGTTGTATTTGTTGTGTAGAAAGGCGGTGTTTTTGTTTCATTGCAAACTGCTCAAAGGTGCCAACGACCAAGCTGCAGCCCTTGCTGTGGTAACCCATGATCACTGGTTGTCGTGTGCTGTTTTCCGATGATCTTTTGACATCGTGAGCACCCAGCCGTGGCGCCGTCATGCGGGCTTCCTGGGACCATATTCCTAAGTCCACTGTCAGTGTGTTGACTAGCGGTGGAGATTCGAACAACTCATCGTCTGTTATCCGGTGAAGGTAGAATCCCGTCTAATCATCATCCTTGGGGCTTGCCCAGCACTGACTGCAAGTGGTCGAAGCCAATATGCATCTCTGAGACTCAAGGTCATTCGCACAGTTCCCAAGATGGAGAAGAAGATGCGGTCCTATTATCAGCCATCCATGCTTTGGGAGCTTCTTCTGCTTCAGCTCACGACGCACAGCGCCATCGCTCTGGGTTTGACGCTTCGGGTAAATTAAAGCTGGGGGTGTAGGACAAGTCGATTTCAACTTGCCGAAGGACAAATGGGCGGCGAATATCGTCGAAATGCCGACCAGCAAGGGTGCCTCGACGATAAATGGTTCACATGCGTATTGCAGTAGACGATCATTCTCAATAACGCCTCGATGGTGGATTCACGCGCGGGCCAGGCCATTTTAGAAACCGTGACATCGCCCATTGATGTAGTTTCAGCATGACTAAGTGCTCAGGGAGATATGTTAAGCGGAATAGGGGCAAGTCAACATCAAGGCTCCGCAGCGTGTGGCCGGTTAGCAACCATCACTCGTACAACATAACTGTCAAGATCGGGATAACAGAGCCGGACCGTAACTTTGTAGGTAAGGGAGCGCTGAAAACATTCGCCTATGGCTTCCTCCCGCTGCAGTACAGCACTGATGCAATCATGCAGGCCTCCAAGCAATACCAAAAGGTTTGTCAAAATCCATGCGTAGATCAGTCGATGTCGCAGGGACTCAGCAGTAGAGGTACGAAAAGGCTGCCATTGTTACAAGCGAGTCAATATTGCAAGGTGAAGTAGCACGAACATCATGGAAGACGGCGTTCTCTACGCTCAACTAACAACCAGGTGTCGCGATTTGAACAAATCTTGCTCTTTCAACTGAAGGTGCTGCGCGATGCTCCCTCGCCATGCCGTTTTGAGTCCATACAATTCGCTGCTTCTCACTTTAAACCTCAACTTATCCCATCTCATCTCACCATGATTCCACAAATCTCGCTGCAATCTCTACGACCTAACACGAACTCTGCCACGAACTTCGCCTCCAGACCACAAGACCTTGTTCCGATTCGACATGCCCCGATGTTCGGCCGTACCTCTCCACCGACACTGCACAGAGCATCATTTTTGTCCCTCCCTTCCCGCCTGCAGATCGACATTAACAAACATAAAACGTCCTTATTCTCCGTTGCTGCTGGACCATTCCCCGCACGCGCTTTCCGCACGACATCCACTACCACATTGCACAATCATTGAAACCCGCTCATGACATTATCGACGTATCAGCCGACGGCCCATCAGAATCACAATAACACGCAGCGTTGACTAGCTATGTACAACGTGGCTGTCAAAATCTACGTTGCGACGACACTGAAAGCGGGACCACAGAAAAAGCGTGAGAAGCATGGTATCCCGAAAGGTTCTCACTCGTGCTCTCAAACATATAGTCTATGCTAATACCACCGGTTAGTGAGGGCAACATCTCAAAGTAGGCTTCCTCTCGGAGACTTGCAGGGCTCGCATTCCTTGAATTGGCAATGTTCCCCTACTCGCTAGATTGGGATAGGGGGTGCAAGGAGGTACGATGCCGACGGCGCGAGCGCACAGCAGGATTTATGCTTTGGCTAGTTATATGTCGAGGACGTTGAGTGAGTTTATGGTAGGTTCTCACTGACAGCATGTCGTGATGCAATCAAGCTTTGTGGCGCTTTTGGCTGCGTTGCAAGGGCGTACTGGCAGGTTGCGGCGTGTGCGAGGGAGAAGTTATAGTTAGGTCGTTCAAGCCTTGCTGGTCCTTTGTTGATTCGAAGACACTCTTGGGGCATGGCGGGGATCAAGGTAAGCGCAAACATTCTCCTAGTATCTCCTCCCATCTCCTACGAACGCGTGAGACATTGCAAAGTATGAGTCGAAGGAGATCGCGAGGGGTTATTTGGACTCGTAGCCCCTCTTTTGCATGTACAAACAGTATACACTTCATTGTGACCACAACCGCGAGTGCTGTATCTCGATATCAACATATTAAACACCAATCAGCAAGGTATTGTATCCACTTTCACATATTCTTTCTCAGTCACCAATAGGCATGCATGTTTCTGCTGTGGCTGTCCTCCATTTCTCACCGTTTGACGTCTGTACCATGCTCCAAATACGTCTCTCGGCCGTATCGGTTGACATCACAGCACACTATCGCCACACCATGTCAATGACTCGCTCGTTTAGCATGAAGGGGGAGTGAATTGTGAGGGAAAGTTGAATTGGGGGCATGTGTGTTATATTTGCGTTACGAGGATTATGGGGTGGAAGGGGGGTGGGCGGGATGAATAAGTTGTGCTAGGTGGTGGATATCGTTGTACAGAATCATTCATTGCACATATATCTATCCTTCTTGAAGAAAAACGCAATGTAGTTGTTATAAGAAAAGCTTCATCATCTTCTTCTCTTCTATATCGGTACCCTATTTAAATTTCTATGTGACCAAAGAACAGAAGACGGTTACAACCCGCTCTACTTCCCACTAAATCAGCTCCTTTAAAAACTTGGAAGCTGTTCCTCATCCAGTTTATCAAACCAATGTAACTATCCAATTATGGATATACCTATACTTCATGAGAAAATATGTATCTGCAACATCAAACCCGCATTTTCTCTACATTTTCAAGTTTGATAACGAGATGAGTGCTGGGAGAGACAACAGACAAGCTGCCATACAATTCGTTCTAAAAAATATTAAAGTCCACTTCAGGGATGTCATAGTGAACAACCCGGCCGCATGCAAGATCTCGCCTTCATATCCGCTGTTGGATCAAGATGACGTGCAAATCTTGAACGTTATCGTTCCGCATCCTGGTCAGAGCAAGTCCATGGAGTTACTTCCCAAAAAAATACAATAAAAACTGATGTCATTCAACGAGCCAGATCGTAATGTCTGCATTATTACACATTGCATAGCTAGGGAAATAGAGCAACCGCTACCGAACTCCTAACAACTCTCCCACCTTCCACGAAATATTGCTGATCCCCATGCATTTCAGGAAAAAGGAATCAGAGAGAGCGGGTATAAGATCATTAGGATAGACCAGCTCCCCCGAACGCCCCCAGCGCCCATTTGCCCCGGGTATCAGACCCATTTTCGCCTATTCGCCGTATTCAAACTCCTATCCACATGCGAATATTTCTTCTTTACTCACTGTCCTCATCAAAGCTTGCTTCAGATGCTGGATCACTCTCATCTTCATCATCAGAAACGACGTACTTGGCTGGCTTTGCTGCAGCGGCCCTTCGTCCAGGACGAGTGGCTGGGGCACGAGCCTTGGGGGTTGGTTCTTCTTCATCGTCGTCAGACAGGATATCATTGGCAAGCGCATCAGCGTCTTCCATATCTTCATCATCATCCGAGTCTACTGCAACAGGCTTTTTTGACTTTGGTGCAGACTTGACTGTGTCCTTTGCTGTTTTGCCCAACTTCGTTGCATAAGCCTTCGCTGCGGGACTTAATGCAGTCTTCTTAGCCGCAGCAGAAGACGCGGTAGCCTTTGGCTTTGGTATAGGTTTGGTCGCCTTCACCTTGGGGACAGATTTCGCGGCAGGCTTCACAACCGGTTTTGCTGTCCGCTTGACACTAAATCCGAAATCGTCATCGTCTGATTCTAGCATTGTATCGTTGACAGTACGAGGTGCAGGTTTTCGCGGTGAGGACTGAGGCATTAGGGCTTCGTAATTCGTGTCATCGATGTCTTCCAAGTCGATGGGATTAGCTTTCTGAGCCCCTAGACGGCTGGGCAGCTTGGTAGTAAGGCCAGCAGAGCTACCTGGACGACCACCTCCACCGCTTCCAGGTCTGTTTGTGGTGGTGTTGAACAGTGGGCGTTCATTGTTGTCGCCTCCAATGGTCTTGACCATGTTGCTGACGTCACCGAGAAAACTATCCCCTAACTCATCGCTGTCGCTATCTTCATCGATTCTATACGCAGGTACCTTCTTCGTAGCGACACGAGCAGTGCGAGAGTTCGTGACAGTCTCAGGTTTCTTCTTCTGCGCTTCCTTGGCGACAGCAGCGAAGATATCCGAGTCATCGTCTGACTCCACAGGCGGAGGAGTAGGTTTTTTGACTGGTTTTGTTACCGGTCGACCTTTCTTTGCGATGGGAGCAGGCTTGTCGACATCCATCGCATCATCATCAGTTGCCGGCGTGGCTTCTTTCTTGGTGACCTCGCTAAGTGTATCATGCTGCTTTGGCACCGTGGGTTTTGGAGCTGTAGTCACACCCTTCAGGGCCGTCAATGCACTCCCCTTCTTGGCTGGTGGATCAGCGTCTTTAAGGTAACTCAATAGCCCATTCGGTTTAGCTTTTGTCTTCTTCTTCACTGGTCCAAAGTCTGACCCGGAATCGCTAAGTGAATCACTGTCGTCCATCTTTCTCTTCTTCTTCGCCTTGCCTTTAGCTGCACCAATACCGAGCTTCTTAGAGGCTCGCCGTCCCATGTTTGCAATCTTCTTCGCCCTAGCAGCCTCGTCGATAAGATGGTTATGCCACTCTAGCATAAAGTCTTCTAGATCCTGGGTCCATATGTCCTTCGGCGTAAGTTTAATGAGGGCGTCAATCTCCATTTCTTTATCTCCGATCTGTTTTAAAAGTTTATCAACACGCTCCTGTGTCAGCGACCAGATAGCCATCTAAGCATTGTCAGAGCACGTTCAAGCGGATTACAAAACAAAAGGGAAGACTTACGCCCAAGAGATAGTCGTAATCATTTGCACCAACTACATCGTTTTCTTCTTCCTCGTCTTCTTGTGCTTCCTCTTGTTCGCCTGCATTCTTAGCATCAGCGACTTTAGGGAATGGCTTGAAGTCGAGTTTCCTGAGTTCTGCAACGAGAGCGGCCTTCTTCTTCTTTGACACAGTGAGTTTGCCATCGATAATCATCTGAATGAAGCGAGACTGATTCGACAATTTTTCAAGCTCCTTCTGCATCTCCTTTAATTGGTGTGACTATACAATGTTAGTGAGAAAATTCATGATTGTGAAGCAGTGCGGGATACCTTTCGCTTCTCGTAAAAACGAATACGTATTTGGTAAAACTCCTCCATGATATCAAGCACAGAATTGTACTTGTGTATGCGACCTTGTGGATCGAAAGCAACCAAATTGGAGGTGGCTTGTGTCTTGAATAATTTGAACGTGTCCTCGAGACCCTTAGCGACAGCATTTGCCATGTGCTTGTCCTCCATCTTGATGATAAAATGGACCTTGTCTGGAGTGTTGTACTCGGTATAGTCCTTGATTATCGACGGGGTTTTCTCTGCCTTGATGATATCTTCAAGTTTCTCCTTGAAATCTTGGGTCCAAAACCTCACTGGTAATTCAGTGACCTCCACCTCATTCTCTCCAGTTTGTCTGATTGTACCGGTGAACTTGTACCTGTCTGTGCTGATCTCTTCAGTTCGACCTGTAAACCCGCGGAACCAGGGTGTCATCGGCTTCATGTCCTCTTTTGTACTACCATTTTGCATACGGATCCTCAAATTCTCTACAATATCCTCCGGATTATAGTTGGGAATATCAGTACTCCAGCCGGTACCAATACCACTAGCACCATTGACGAGAATCATTGGGATGACTGGAACATACATCTCAGGCTCAATCTTGTGGCCATCAGACTCGCCATGCTTCAATAGTGCGTCATCGTGGGCATGGAAGATGCGACGCGCGAATGGTGAAAGTCGGGTATAAATATACCTAGCACTGGCCGCGTCGGCACCTCCTTGAAGTCGGGAACCAAAATTGCCACTAGGTTCCAAGCAGTTGATGTTGTTTGAGCCGACGAAATTCTGGGCAAGACCAACTATGGTTCCTTGCATAGAAGACTCGCCGTATGCATAGTCAGTTGTTCCGGACACGGAACCCGCAAGATCGACAACCTTCACATCCTTCTTGAGATTCCGCTTAAAACAAGTGTATAAGACTTTACGTTGACCAGGTTTGAAGCCGTCAACGACTGAAGGGATGGATCGAAGATTGTCAACCATGCTGAAAAGAATGAGCTCCTTGTTCACAAAATCGTCGTAAGAGATGTGATTTCCGGTAAGATCAAGGTGCTGTCCGGGGACGAAGTCTCGGAGCCACTCCTTACGCGCATCGGCTTTTTTCTTGGAGAAGGCGAGTTCGATGAGTGGCTCCTCTTCGGCCTTCATTGTATGGAATTCCTTCATGTGAGTATCCAGATCTCGGAAATAGACTTGGGCATCGGCAGTATCACTGGTTCCCAATCCCTTGTAGTACTTGTGCTCCCATCCTTTCTCATGTTTGTGCTGTTCCTTCCACTCCTCGTACTCAGGCATGGAGTAAAAGCTCTTCCCTTGTTTCGGAGCCTTCGGGTTACCCTTCCATACTTTGACAATGGGGGTAATGAACTCCATGAGGAACCCAGGCAACTTCAGCAAACTTGGAAATTGGCATTGCAGAAAATTGATCAACAAGCCTTTGATATGGCTGCCGTCGTGATCCTGATCAGTCATGATCATAATATGGCCGTAACGAAGTCCTCGGGCATCAGTGTATTCTTTCTTATGCTGAAGACCAATAAACTTTTTGATGTTCTGTATCTCGGCATTCTTCGATATTTGGTCGATGGATGCGTCCCGAACGTTCAACATTTTACCGCGAAGCGGGAACACACCAAAGAGATCCGGATTTACTACAGCCCGGCCAGCCAAGGCAAGCAAACTAGCCGAATCTCCCTCAGTAAGAATCAAGGTGCACAGGTGTCCGTCCTTGGTACCTGCCTTGTTCGCATCGGTGAGTTTGGTGTTGTTCATACGGCTTCGCTTATTCCCATCCGTCTTTTTCAGTACCTGATCTGCTTTCTGTTGGGCGAAATGCATGATGTTTTGAATGACACTAGTGTTGATAATTTGCTTCAAGAACTTTTCGCTGAGCTGGGGCTTGCTACCAAAGTTACTCGGTTTTGTCGTCAATTGTTCCTTGGTTTGGGAAGTGAATGCTGGGTTCACGATTAAGGCGTTAACGAATAAGAAGATGTGGTTCTTGATCTGCGCCGGCTTGAGTTTAACACCACCCTTATTCATTTTGTTGACGGTTGCCAAGAGTCTGTCGATAATCTGGTCCGCGATGAAGTTGACGTGGGTTCCGCCTGATGAGGTGGCAATAGAATTGACGAAGGACACTTGAGAGAACGATCCATCCGAGACGGCGAAGCCAACATCCCATCGGTCAAGCTTATCGACAATGATAACTTCCTTATCCTTCTCTTCGGTTTCGCTCTTGCCCTGCTCGTTCCGAATGGCTTTCGTGTACATCTCCATGTACTTTCCGAAGCTACTAATTTTGATTCGATCACCATTAAGATACACTTTGACACCTTTTAGGGTACCAGCCATATCGTAGGTACGGCGCTTGACGAGGGCCTCGAAATCGTTATCAATACCAGACATACCGAACCTCGTAAAATCGGCGGTGTAGGTGATCTTGGTGTAGGAGTCGGTCTTAACATCGGTGATTTTGGCCTTACCCATCTTGCCCATGTTGTGAGTCCATGTCTGCTTGTATTTCTTCTTCTGTTTCGAGTCTACGGTCTCCAACGTGAACTCGGTACTGAAAATGTTGCAGAGCTTCGCACCATAACCATTGCGACCACCGGTTACTTTCTGTTGTGCGTCGTCGAAATTCGAACCAGCCAGCAGATTGCCGAATATCATTTCTGGTACATAGATGCCATGCTCCTTATGTATCTCGACCGGAATCCCCTTGCCGTCATTTCGAACTGAGATCTCACCAGACTCTCGATCGATTGTTACTTTGATCTCACTCATGTTCTTGTCATTTTGCTTGTTGTCCGCCGCATTCACAAGAATTTCATCGAAGATCTTGTAGAGACCAGGCACATAGCTCACTTCCCGGAATTCCATGGCTTCAGTTGTAGAATTGAAAGCCCACATTTTATCGGTGGTCCGCTCGGTGGAGCCAATGTAGGTATCAGGGCGCTTTATGATATGTTCCAAATGCGTGAGCTGGTCTTATGTTAGCAGTTGCACGCTTTACCAGTAGCTGTATACCTACCATTTGATATTTATCAGCTGCGCTACTGCTTCCCTTCTTGCCCTTCACCCCAGGCAGTTCGGATGTGTCACCCATTCCAAAGCTCTCGTTTGCGATGTCGGCTAGGGGCTTGCCGCTGGTCTTCTTCGGACCTGGGACATTCTTCCGCTGGGGAGGGGTATCGGCGAGGAGGGAGTCATCGTCGTCAAGTGGCATGGCGTCCATGTCTACATCTGAGTTCTCATCGTCGGATTTAGGTTTAGGTTTCTTCTTGGGTGCTGCCTTTGGTTTGGGTTTTGCGCGTGTAGGGTCGCCAGCAGGTCGCCCTCGGGGTTTTCCTGTAGCAGAAGCCTTTTTAGGGGCAGCCTTCGGTTTGGCAGCTTTGGCAGTCGTCTTCGCAGGTGGCGGAAAGTCAGAACTCTCGCCTTCGTTGAAGACGGAGCCCGCAAGGGAGTCGTCGTCACTCATAGCGGAGGGTAGTCAATTAGCAAGGTCCCGGAGGACAAACGAAGGTAAAGGTGAACAAAAGTACCAGACTGCGGCGATCTACAGACCTGGGGGGCAATGAAAGGAAGGAGTTGTTGTGGAGGGGGAGTTGAGCGGCTTGTTTTGCCTTGAGGCGTGTTTACAGTTTACAGTCGCGGCTCAGGGTTACCACAGCCTTAGCGCGCATGGTTGATGCTAGGGTCTGGTTGGCTCGCTTAGTGCCACGCTTAGAACATGTGCAAGCAGCGAAGTTTCCCCAAGTGTTGGGCGATCATTTGGCGTCAACAGTTGCAACAAATATCATAGTACATCTACATCTTAATAATAACCTTCCCTTGGGCGCTCTCCTTCAGTAACATGTTTAGTCCTTCTTCTACTTTCTCCAACGGCAGCACCCCATGCACAAGCGGCTCGATCGAGTTTTCATCTACAAATCGCAATAGAGCCTCGAAATCCTCCCTACTACCCGCGTACGTCCCATGGATATTAATGCCCTGTGTAAACAATTCCATGAGGTTTATTTGGACAAATTGCCCACCGCTGTGCAATCCGCAACAAACGATCGTACCTCCAGTTGCTATGCTCTCCATCGAGTGCTGAAATGTTTGCTCGCCGCTAGTGTCGAAGACTGCCGCTACTTTCTCGGGGAGCCGTTGTCCTGGGGGAAAGGTACGGTGGGCTCCGAGATGCGTTGCCAACGTGCGTTTCTCTTCAGTACGGCCGGTACACCAGACTTCCATGCCTGCTGCCCGACCCAGCTGTATCAGAGCTGTTGCCACGCCGCCACTTGACCCCTGTACCAACATCTTCTGGCCCTTCTTCAACCCCGATCTGGCAAAGAGCATGCGATATGCAGTCAACCATGCGATTCCCAAAACTGACGCAGTCTCAAAGGTCATTTTCTCCGGCTTTTTAACCACGTTTTCTTTAGGAACGACAACATACTCAGCTAACGAGCCTTGGGTTTTCTCTCCCAAGACGTGACGATCAGGATCGTAGGTAATATCGTCTTGAAATTCCGGATTCCCCATCACTGGATAAATGATGACCTCGGTGCCATCGTCTAGAATTCCAGCAGCCTCGTTGCCCAAGATCAGAGGAAACTTTAGCTCGAACATTCCGATGCCCTTGAGTGTAAAAATATCGTGGAAATTAAGGCCAACTGCGACTACTTTAACTTTGAGCCAACCTTCTGGGATCTCTGGGATCCTCCGAACATCAATCCTCAATGATGACAAGGGATCATTTACGTTCCCTGATGCAGCCCAAGCAGCTCTCATCGTCCGCTCATCGGGGCCAAATTGTTTAATACGCAGGTACTGAATCGTCTGGTTGTTGCTTATGAAGTACAGGTACAGTGGAAACGGTCCTGTAATGTTGTATTTTTGGTAGTCTCCATCCACCATGACATGAACCCAAGTACTGTTGTCGGTAGCTCCCACGCCCAGAAGTTTGATATTAGCCTTACACGACATTATTCCTTTCTCAAACCATGATCTAATAGAGCGTAATGATTTATATTCCTTGGCTTCATCAACCAAAATCGCGTCCAATGCAAAACAGGACGTAAATTCAGAGCTATCAAGGTTTTTCATGGCCGCAATTGCCCTGGACACCGATACAGGATAGTTGGCGAGGGAGACTGGAAACATTTCGGGTATAGTTGGCCAAAAAGTTGGTTGAATAGTGACAAATAAAAGCCACCCTCGGAAATGGGGTTGAATGGCCAGTGGGAGTGTCTTCAAAAGATCTTTTTCAAGGGTACAAAGATGGACCAAGATTCAAAATTCGATGATGATAACAAAAATGAATAGAGTAGTGATGTTCAAGATGCATATCTACTTGTATTAATACTTTCTCCCGGTTCCCTATCAGTAGCGGTTACCGCCTGATTGAGGTATCCCCTTCTATTGCGGCGGCTTAAACCACACCTCGCCGCTCTGAAACGCCATAACTCCGCTACTTAGCCCGCAACCATAGTCGTCATTGACAAGATCACGTTGAGAAGCTCTGGAATATTGAAGTGAAAGTGATAGGGAATAAACATTGAACAAACAGCCACAAACTGCGGAGATGCGGACACTAGGGTGAGCACTAGTTCAAAATAGGAAAGGCTTGTGTCAATGGCTAGCTATTTGCTACTTGCTTCCCCGTCCTAAGCTCAACATCCACCACGACCTGTTAACCGTATGTGCCGATTCTGACACAGGAAAGCAATATCTCTGCCACTCAATTGCGCTCCAAAGTATTCAGTTATTTTGCTTGGCTATCGGATTTTGAAGTTGCGTGGACCATAGAACCTCGTCAGAGCACTAAAACTGGGCCAAGGAGCCCTGGTGGATTTTCCATCAGCATGTCCGCAGAACCAGCCTCTCGCCGCAAATCTTGCGGTGAATGTGTAAAAGCGAAGCGGAAGTGCGGAATGGAGCTCCCCAAATGCAAACGATGCCAAAAGAAAAACATCGCCTGTGGTTACCCAAACAAGAATATCTCTCCGCAACAAATCATCATTCCTGACCTTGAGTTTCCATGGCTTAACAATATGATGCAGGATCCCAACATGCTGCCTTGGACTGGTGTTCTACAGCCACAGCTTGAATTATCGTCAGGGTCGGCACCTTTGTTCAAAAGCACAGGAAACATATCATGCGCACCATACCATGACGTACCGGATTACTTGATCGCTACGGAGAGCCCGAAAAGATCAACTATAGCTAGGGCGGAGACTGAAGCTGCTGTCCATCGATTCAAGACCTGGCCTGATAAATGGCTGAAAGAAGGTAAAGCACCGTTTATACACCAACGGTTGTACGCTTCGGGAATGTCAAAGTCGCTTCAAGATGCATATGCAGCATGCGCTATCTATTCTACAAAGACAACAGACAATTCTATTATTGCATTTACAGGTATGTTTAGTGGTGCCACTGCTCACTCCTTGATTTTGTGTAATAAGATTCAATCGTTCCTGGTGCCTTTGATGCCACTTAAGTAGTGCGGATCTTTCATTCTGTTCTACCTCCCATATATCTGTATGTAATTACATTTCTAGTGATTGCACCACAATGCTTAGATTTTACATTGCAGTACGTTACATTCAACAAGGAGTTATTACAGCCAATGCTTCTCTGCAATCCCCTATGTTATTTGCCCAAGAGCTAGGATCTTTTCATAGAACCTCGCTAACCCAATTGCAACATCTAGTGATCGAAGCAAAAGCAAATGAGCTTCTCCGATCTCCTTCTCAACCTTCCTGGACACCCTTAGATCTTTTAGCGGCGGTACAAGCACTCCTCATATTCCAATTCATCCGGCTATTCGACGGGGATATCCGACAACGCGCCCTAGCTGAGAGCGCAGAGCCAATTCTTGAATCTTGGACAAATCAACTCAAAGTGCAAACCGAAACGGAGCAAACATACACAACTTTCACTGCCCCATCATGGCGATCTTGGATATTCGGGGAATCAGTAAGAAGAACAGTTACCATGAGTATATTCCTTACCGGTATCTACTCCCTCGTCAAGAACGGTTTCTGTACCAGCTCAGATGCAGTTACTTCAAATTCGTTCACTGCTCAGAAAAGGTTTTGGGACACGAATTCGGCATTAGAGTGGGAACGTGTAAAACAAATACATAATCCGTTCTGGGTTACTCGGATGAACTTCGATCATGTCCTCCAGGATGGTAAAGGAACAGAGGTGGATGACTTTGGGCTAGTTATGATGATTATGTATAAAGGGCAGGATACTGTAGATCACTGGCTGGCTTTGACGAGCACAGAGAGGAATCTTGTGGTAGATCCGCATTTTCAGCAGAGTTTGCAGGAAGTTTTACAGATGGGTGATGGGTCGGTTTCCTCTTCAGAGTTCATCTAAATCTGCCCTATAATGGGTCGATTATTTTCCCACATTGCAAAATCTCCGCCATGTAGTAAACCTTCAAAAACTTACCAGTCGATTTCTTCAATTACGTCTCTCTAGGTAACATTTACTTTTTTTTTTCATCAGCCTACTGTCTTCACTACATGCTACCATTCGGTGCCAAAGCTTAAGGCTATTAACTTAACCTACTTTAAACCCTAGAATGAATAAAGTATGCACATCTCAAGCCCCTTGCCAAAGCACTAAAATGTACACGGCTCACTCTCATGGGGGAACGAGAGAATAGTTTCAATTCCTAACAGGGGCAAAATATGAAAAGGACTCATCTGGTCTTTCATAATATTGATAGATGTTGGTGGTCAACCATTTATGATGGTGTTGAATAGCAATGTTGCAAAAATTAAGCTAGTTTCATTAAATTAGGAATTACACCTAGCAGTGCCACTAGCCAAAAAAAAGTGTGTGTAGTAACCTACACAATAAGTAAAAGTCGGTCACCTAATGTGATATAAAATTTAATTTCCGGTGTATGCACTATATATACGCTCCAAAATTTTCAGCTTTTAGGACACTATATTTTATGAAGTAAAGGACTTTAACATTTCTTCTTCTATCGTTGGTTTGGATATCGTATGAAGGCTGTAATAGCTCAATCACCTACCGTGATCTCCTCCGCGGTGGGAGTTATTTATAGAGTGAATACATCGTGCATTGTCATCACATCTAGTTTGGCTTCTATTTCACACCCTTGAGCAAAAGGGTATATAGTCATTTTCGCCTGGAAATAGAACAGCAACAGTAAACAAGAATTGTAAGATTACACAATAGAATTGCATACATTAGTAAATACATGCTATATTTTTTACCACAGCAGCCTCGTTAGTATTAACACGTCACACGTAGTACAATGTCCCTTTTCCCTCATTGCACAACACAGCGCCAATCTACAACTACAACAACACTGCTCTCACCCGATTTCAAGCTGTCTTTATCTTGATAGTACCTTTATTCCAGCCTACCCAGAAACCCGTCAACTAGTTTGGTAGGCTATATCTACTTTTTGACCCGGGATATCAAGCACACTACAAACTCCAGGCGCTGTGGCGGAGTGGTTATCGCGCAAGACTTGAAATCTTGTTCCCTTGGGAGCGTGCGTTCGAATCGCACCAGCGTCGTCTATTGTAGCAGTTTTCTTTTTGGTTGTTGCTCTTAACGCTGTTTCTCTTGTCACCTTCTCCTCTTGTGGCAGTCAAACAAGTGAGATGATGGATTTATGGACAGACAGCTAGGAGCAGCACGGTTCTTATATGTACACAAATGTATAGTTAAACCATAGGTGTTCTGGGAATGTCTGTACTAAAGCTTTGCTGTGGATGTGGAACTAGCAAATAGCTGAAAAAGTCTAATCCCTATTCGTCATGTTTCCACGGTCGTCTAACTAAATCATCAAGCTCCTTTCACTGAGCGATACATTGTGAAACCTGGAGGGAATATTTACTTACATTTAAGCAAGGAGAAAGGCGAAGAGTAGAGGAAAGATGCCCAGATGATATCCACAAATGGAAGAGCATGATGACCCGAGTGTGGAATATGTACCTCGTCTTTCGCCAGTATTGCAAAAAGACGAGGGTTACACGCTAGATTTTGAGGCATAGGTTGAAAGTAATATACATTTTTATTCATACTTACAACTCACCAAAATCCCACTTATAGAGAGCTTGAATCCACTCTTTGTACGATTATACCCGTAGCCGCACCTCCTCCGTTGCAAATTGCAGCTGCCCCATACTGTCCAATCTCCAGCTGATGCAGCAGTGTTACAAGAATTCTGCTTCCTGAGCTCCCTAAGGCATGGCCCAGTGCAATAGCCCCACCTCTGGGATTCACTTTCTCAACACCGAGATCGAGGATCTTAGCGTTCGCTTTAATTACGGCAGCAAAAGCTTCGTTGAATTCCCAAACGGCGATGTCTGATTTTGACAGACCAGACTGAGACAAGAGCTTCTCAACTACGGAGGCTGGAGCGATGGGAAAGTCGATGGGATCTAAATACGTTAGCATTAACCTAACCATTAGCTGAGCTTATGGCAAACAAACCAACTGCAGCATCAGCGTAAGTGATGATCTTGGCGAGGACACGACTGTCTTTGCCATATTTCTGTGCCACCTCCTTGCTGCCCAATACAAGAGCGGAAGCTCCATCGCTGAAGGCCGAGCTGTTCGCTGCTGTCACTGTTCCAGTACCGTCTCTTACAAATGCGGGCTTTAAAGTAGACACCTTTTCGAGCTTAAGCTTATTGTACCCCTCATCTTCCGAAACAACAGTCTCGCCCTTTTTTGACTTAACAGTCACTGGGGCAACCTCGTCTTTGAATAAGCCAGCCTTCCATGCCGCCTGGGCACGCTTGTACGTCAAAATGGAGAATTCGTCCTGTTCCTCTCTGGTGATTTCAAATTTCTTTGCCGTGTTCTCCGCACAGTTACCCATATGTATTTGGTTGTACACATCCCACAGGCCATCTCCAATCAGACCGTCTTGTAGCTGTTGATGACCGAATGCTGGCTGTTGGCTTGCTCTGGCTAGGTAGTACGGCACTCTTGTCATGTTCTCGAACCCTCCAGCTACCTGAGCCTCCGCTTGTCCTAGCTCAATTGTCGATGCGGCGATGCTTACGGCCTTGAGACCCGAGGCGCAGACCTTGTTCACTGTTGTAGCTTCAACACTAGTTGGCAACCCAGCAAAGATGGCGGCCTGTCGCGCCGGGGCTTGTCCCACTCCAGCACCCAACACATTTCCCATGTACACGGCATCTATCGAGGATGCAGGGATCTTTGATTTTTCAAGAGCTGACTTGATGGCAGCAGCGCCGAGTTGGGTTGCGGAAACAGTAGTAAAGGCGCCATTGAACTACAACATGTTTTAGTATAGCACAAGTACCAGATACACAAGCATATCATACCACTCCTGTGGGTGTGCGACTTGCACTAATAATGTACGCATCCCTAACTTCCCGCTTCTGTGCCTGCGCAGTGCTGAAGTGTCGTTGTAAGCTTGCAAGGCGATGCTGTGGACGGGACGCCATTCTGAGGGATGTGTGTAGGGCAGCGGACATGGTTGGAGGAAATTTGGAGAACTGGGGGTGGGGAGTTGGAGAGAAGGCTCTTGCGAGTCGAATATTGGTGGATGTCACATGGCGCAGTGCTGCTGCGTGCTGGACATCGGAAGCATTCCGTAGGTGGAGATTCTGGGAGCCGAGGCATGAGACGGTCCGATGCGGCTTAACGCAGATCACGTGGCACATGACTTCCATCTGTCCCGCTAACCTCAAGCTGCCCCCACTTCATCTTGACCTCCACATCCCGAATACAATGTGTGTAGACGAGAGGCACCCGGGTTTGCTCAACAAGCGCCTAGATAGCCCCCTGGACTCCTCACGTTGGGTGCCTGGCTGCTAACCTCAAACTTACCCCTCGCTTCCCAGCAAGGAAACCCTCACGTTTCCCCAATTTCTCCACGACGAGCAATCTGGAAGAATGCCTAGAGCCCCTTTCACAAAAGGATTTCCACCACCACAACCTTGAACAACTGGCTTAACAAGCACGGAAGATACCCCTCCATGTCACCCATCAGCAGACCATTGCATCCAAGCCACGAAGCTTGTTCAAGCCCACTATCACACAATTTTCATAGTTGACAAATTTCTCACAGCGGTACATATCGTAGACAACAATACACTGCCCCTTTCCGCGACACTATTGGCGACTTATCTTCTCACCCCTCAGTCAAAATATTGGCCTCCTGACCTATTTGCTGTTTACCTTTTCCATATTGTCATTATTTATGACAGCCGTTCCTCAGACCATTGGCTGCTCGCGTTTCTCAACCCAAAACATACGCACGGGTGCAACCTTGGAGCATGTATCCGACGCAACGCCCTGGTGCTACTGCACGGCCTTGTAGCTCCTTGTGCAATGCCGGATGAATCGAGCTCGACCTTGCTTTGGATGACCTAGATCTCGGACCGTCGACAACTGCTCACGTTGGTGGCTTGCACTGGGTGCCTGCATCGTTGTCTCCAATGGTTCGGAACTCGTGAGAGGTCGTCACGTTTCCTTACATGAGACGGCGTCGGCGTACAAGGCAATTTCCAGTACTTTCTCAGAGTGTGAAGGAATGGTACCAGGTCATAACCAAAGCGCTAAGTGTTTAGGAAGGTGACGTAGAGCAAGCCTTTCTATGTATAAAGCTCCCTCAGTTGCTCTCAATTGAAATACGCAGGCTCCAACTGCTATCCTACAGCATCAACTAAGCACTTCAGTAAGCTTCTTGCTCAAGACACTCTCGTTCACAAACATCCTACGGAATTTCAACATCACCACTATGTTCGGTACAACTGTCTTCACCACTCTTGCTTTCGCAACAACCGCCCTCGCCTTTGGTCAAGCCATCGTCAAAAATAAATGCGGCGCCCCCATCTGGATTACCAGCGTGGACAGCGCACCACACGAAACGATCTCTGTCGCCGCCAGTGGGACTTGGTCCGAACCACAGCGCTACGATCCCGCGACCGGTATCGACATCAAGATCGGAACAACTCCAGATGCTTTATACACGGGTAAACCTGTGCTCCACTTTGCATACACTGCACATCCGGACCCGTGGCTTTATTACAGCTTGAGCACCACATACGGCTATGATGCATTGTTTCAAGGGAAGAAACTAGCCCTCGAAGGGAGTGCTGATGATGCCATGAAAATCGTTTGGGATGGCACTCCGTCGACCCCTCCAGATGGCACCAAAGCTCATAATGGTGAACTCGATCTGATTCTCACTCTCTGCGCCTGATTGCCTACGGCGAGGATCAAGAGGCAAGGAATCTAGGGGAGAAGCTAAATGAGAGCTCTCAGGGAAAGGGGGTACCTGAGGGGAGTTGGGAGTCGATGGATGTACTCTTGGGAAACGGGCAGGGGCACGACTCCAAAAAAACTAGATAGATAGTGTTTGCCATTTCTAGGGACAGCGGGAACTAAATATAATACCATCTTCCATCTAGACATGATGGCTTACTTGTCTCGAACGACCAAGTCTACGCTTTTTGACCTTACTCTTTCCCACGCAAACCCCCACCTTGCTTCACCGGACCCACCTGCGTATAACTAACTCCACTGAATATCCCTCTCACCCATCCTACGAGAATTCCTACCAGTTTTCAGCAGCGATACCCACATTTCACGGATGTATGAGATCTTTAATTGGCGACTAGAACCTTGGACGTGCGTCCGCTCCATCCGACACTCAAGACAAACCATACGCACAATTCGTAGCATATTGGCGAGGAGATCAGTGAATAGCAATTGTTATAAACATGACTATATGTCAACGCATCAGCCAGAGCTGCAGTAGTTTAGATAAATCGCCCAATCCAACCCAGCCCAATCAAACGGTTTACATAAATGCCAGATATTTAACGCCAAATGTTTATGCAACAAGCAGAGCACCAGCCCATCTTCATCCACAACCAAATGTTGGTCACAGAGGGGAGATTAGTCGTCCGGGCTCGTGATATGCACCCGCCAAGCATTATTGATAATGATTCCGATCCAAACGCCACATGCAATAGAAGGGTATAAAGCAACCGAAACTCAACCTGGCGAACTATAGAGCACGCCGTCCTCCCCTTCTTCCAGAGCCACTCGCTGTCCTTGCCATACCAACGCCACCGAGCGCACTCTCTCCAAGCCTTGTAAGAGGTGTATTGCCGCCCGCATCACTATATCCACCCATGCTACTTTGTGCGCTCATCGGGACGCCCCCAAATGCGCCAACTTCAAGATGTGGGTGCACAGCACGGATGTGCGATACAATCTCAGGGATAGGCTCTCGGAAATCTGGAGTCTGGATCTGGTATTCTCGAGCTTTGACTGGATTGACCGCAGCCTGAAGCAGCTTCTCGTTGAGTTCATCATCCGGTCTTGCGTCACGGAGCATAAGTTTGAGGTCTTGTTCTATGTCTTGAGCAGCGAGAGCGGGTGGTGTTGGGGCTGAAGCATTCAGCTTGGTGAAGATCTTAGAGTCAAGAACAAAGGGTGGGTTGTAGATGAATGGCAGGTGGCCACTGGCGAGGTTTGCTGGGCCGAGTGCTGAGCGCGTTGCACCACGGGTGGCGTGAGGATTCGAGGAGACTTGTCGGACCATATCAACAGGTCCTGCTGGTGAATCTGAATCTAGGTCCATATCTGCTGGTTCTCCATTCTCGGATGCGGCATCATGCGCAATGCCGTTCGTGCCGCTGGTACCGTTTTCTTGCGTTGAGTCGGAGTTCTTCATTGTGGCAAAAAAGTGGGAGGCGGCAGTTGTAGCTTGATTGATTGTCATGTTGAGCTCTTTCTCTGTAAAAAGACGCTCGAGGGAATACGCCGAAGCTTCAAACTGCGCATGAATGGTTCGCGCCTTAGCCTCGCGGAAGGGTGAGCCCATGCCGAGCTCCATGTTGCGCCCAGAGGGGCCTGGAGAGTCATTATCATTTTCCTCGAAGAGCTTTCGTTTCCTCTTGTTCTCGTTGGCGACTGCGAGATCTTCCGTCTCTCCGAACTTGTGTCCAGTCCGTCTCGTTTTGCGTGGGGCCTGTGGGCCACCTGGGCTCGCGGGGTTGCCAATGCTGAATTGGTTCGGGTGCAGGAGCATGGCATTACTGTCCGAAAGGTCCAATTGTTCCTTTTCCCGCCGGAGTCTGCTTGTTCTGGTTTGGATGCTCGCGGTGAGCCGGTCGCGGACCGTAGCAGCAAGTAGCCTATGCTCCTCCTCCGCAATGTGGACTTTGTAGAAGTGCGCATTCTCGATTTCAGTTTTCGAGCTCTCTTGCTTGTTCTAGATGGAGTGCCATGGTTAGCGGCGAATAGGTGGCACACAGGGGATCAATGCTCACCCAGAGCATCGTGAGGTTGTAGTCGCGCTCCTCAAGCGCATCGTTGACAGCTTGAACAAAGCGCGCATAGTGTTTCCCCACTTGAGCAATGTAATCAGTGCCGGCGCTGGGGTTTGCTGGGACATTGTTGCCCATGATCTGGGCAATGAGCTCGGAGGCCTCCTCTCCATCGTCCTCTAGCGGTGTGTTTGCGTAAGGATCGGCTTTGAGGATCAGGTTGATGTCGGCCTGTAAAGCGGCGAGCTGAGCTCTATAATGACTGTCCCTATTGTCTGAGAAGGAGGCTGCCATCTCGGAGAGCTTCTCCGCTAGCATGTTGCGACGCTTGTCGCGCTTGGAAACCTGCGGTTGTGGGGAGGTTGCGGAATGGCCAAGTGGGAAGTTTTCGACTGGCGATGGACTCCGATTCCGAGCCATGTCAATGTCGTGAGGCGGCCGAAGCTCGCTGTGAAATGTGAGGGCGTTTGTGCGAAAACTGAAGGAGGGATGAGGCACGGCGTGACCGCTGAGCACAGGGCAAAGGGTAAGTTGGAAGACGGAGGCAAAGTGGTGTAGGCGTCGAGGAAATGGCTCCCTTCTTCACTCTGAGTCGCTAAAGTGTGGACGACATGTGGAATGCGTTTGAGGACGAGGGGGGAAACGGAGAGAGGATGCGTGAGTGAATTGGATTTCGTTCACCTGCACAAGCGGATCGCCAATGACCAGGACGCACGCGCCAAGCCTTCTGCGCTAAGCCTTCTTTGTCCCCCATTTTCGCCGAACACCGATCCACGCATGAAAGTCTTGGCAGGTACATGTGGATGCGCAGGGAGCATTCACCCCAGGAACGGACTGATGTTCACATACCATTCTATCCCTTGATTTGACTTGGTTGATTCGCTCGTTTTCTCGGAGACTGCAGTATCTTATTACTTGATCGCCGTTCCAGTCACGATATGTTTATCTCCCCATCAACGTCTTTGCCCCTTTTACCCCTTCTAAGCACTTCCTAGCTTCCCACCTGCCACCTGCCACCTGCCCCTCCACGCTTCCGTCAACCCATCCCTACGCCTTACACAACGTGAGCAAAGCCAACACACTGGGCAAACAATACTTCCACTTTTCCCTATCCTTATGTCCTTTTTCCCACTTTATCGAAGGGCACACGCCACCAAGCCGGACGAACCGGCCATTAAACACCAAGCCTTTTAGTTCGCTCACACCAAACCCTCTGATAATCTCCCTCCAGATTCACGTTTTATTTCAAATTCAACTGAAGAAAGCTGTTGTTAATTCCGTCGGGGTCCTTCGAAAGGACGATTTGAATACCACCAGATAGCTAATAGGGGTGAGGCTATCAGTGTGCATCAACGTAGATAACGGGACTAAGGCACTTCGGGAATGGGTTGATTATGATGGTAGAGTATGAGAAGTGCCAACATTCTAGAAATAAGCATCTCGTAGACCTTAAAATGGGGCATGGGCTGCATAGCTCATGTTTGCCGTCCGAGATCCATTCTCAAGTACTCGCTTACCCGGCATGGTTAAACTAGAGAGCTTCCTGCTCTCAAATCGAACCATGAACAGACCACATATAGACTATCTCACTTTCACAAAAGTTGCTAATGGAGACACCATCGCTCATCAGCGGGTCGTGGGCTCTAGAAGTGAGCCCAAATGTAAGAAGGACAAGAAAAAGGAAGAAGCATGGTAAGGAAAGCAAAAACGTATGGATTTCAATGATTACGGGTCTGCGAATAATCCTGAAAGACCAGTGTTTACCAATTTTGCCTAGAATATCAGGCCTCTCATACAATACAGAGCTCAACCAGAGTTCTTGTCACACTGTTACATTCGCATACCCTCGAGAGACCTTCCAAAAGATTCTTTATACCAACATGTGATCTGTCAGTCCGAAGCTGATATTGCGCTGCTTCTCACCATGCACAAAATCAACACCCTGTTCCATAAATGATATGTGCTGAGACTCTTGGCACAGGGTTGGTTCTCTTAGTATGACTGCAGCGTGAGACCAGGGGATTTGCAAGGATACCGGTAGTTCTAGTGCTCAACGTGTGGGGTGGCCTGTCAGTGCTCGTAGTTCTGTCTAGTTGAAACACTGTACCTGATCTGGTGGAATCCTCACGTCACAATAATCAACTAGGCTGCGAGGGGAAAGAAGACAAAAAGAAAAGAAAAAGGGACAACCTGCAATTGAAAGTAGAAACAAGTAAGACAATATCAATACCTCCAACGCGCCTTCTGTCTGGATCAAACACATTGTTACTGCCTGGGAGCTCAGACACGAAACAATCAAGTAAACATCAAACAAACAAACAGGAAACACACAGTCCACGAAAACCCCTTCACCCCAAAGTAACATCAAACGCCCTTTTCAGCATGGCAACCATGGTCTGTGGTGTAATCGAAGTGATCATCCGCCTCCTCCAACGCCTTTTTAATCTTGTGGCAGTCAAAGTGGCGAATGTGGCGAAACTTTTCACAGATATCGTTGACACAGAAAACGGGCTTCTTGTGCTTGCGCGCCTCCAGATCAGCAGGCTTCGTATTTGATGTCTTCCTACTGGCGGACTTCTTGTTATCAGATACCTTGGAGGCGGGCTGTGTGGAGGCCACCTTAAACGGCGCCGTGCCGACAATAAAATGTACTCCAGGATTCTTCTTCACCAGGAACTCGTAGACATCCTCGCAGTTAGCTGCTGGGATGAACTCTTTACATAAACCGGCAAGAACAATTGCGGGTGGTCCTTCCCAGGCCATGTTTGTGTTGGCCGTGGTTGTCGTGTTGAACCTCGCTCTCATTACAGTTGTACGCGCAAACTTGTTGGCGGTGTTAGTGTCATCAATGTCGTGTTCGTCGTCGGTAGAAAAGTCATAGTACTTGTTTCTATTTTGCAAGTATTTCTCGATATGGTCACAGTCGACGTGAGGGATGAACTTCTTGCACATCTTGCCAACGAAGACTTTGGGTCTCTTCTTGTAAGACCGGGAAATGGCCATGGCGTGCTTATATGCATTTGGATGAACAACTTTGAGGAGATTCATGAACTCCGCACAGTTCTTGACATCGACCTCGGATGATGGGTCCGACTTGCAATAGGCGTAAAGAAATCTAAACGCTAAAAGCGCCTGTAACTTCTCTTGTTTGTCGTATGAGCACAGTCCCTGCTTCTGGCAACGGTCATATAATTCTTCCCAGTCAGAGTCGCTCATATCGCGTTCAATTGGTGTGCTAGCAATCGTCCGGTTTGCCTGCAAGAGGGCGTTGAAAGACCGGGAAAGAGCCTTGACATGTTTCTCTGCCTTGAAATAGCCCGTTTCGACATCTCGAAATAACTCGGAACAGTTCTCAGCATATTTTTGCGCGAATGGAGCCGACATGCACATGTCGTAGATGAATTTGGTTGCTAGAACACGCTCATCATCGGTTCGTTGGCATTCCCCTTCCTTCACGCACCTCCCCAACCATTCCTCGAAATAATCAAAATCGTCATCGTGAGTATTAGTAAGAGTTTGGTTAGACCGCAAGAGAGTTTTGAGTGGGACCGTCTTGGCCTCCTTTTTGGGTCGATCAGCTCCTGCCGCAGGTTTTAGCTTGTCTATTCCTGCATCTTTAAGCTGGGGAGCCGATTTTGGGCCAACGACGCGGGCATTGCACTGTCGAGGCCTACGAGGTGCCTCATTCCCATTTTGCTGAATGGATGGGCTGGAGCAGTCATCGATGATATTTGGAGGCGTGGTGTCCTCATCGGATCCGGTGCGCTCCGTACCGCAGAGCACTAGCTCGACGTCGTCGTTGACAGCGCACTGCCGAGTTGGAACATTAGGCGTCTTGTACGGGCCGTGGCAGGTGAAGAAGGTAACGTTTCCACCGAAGGCATTGCCTCGCACGTTGGAAAGATTAATCCAAATCTTGTCTTTGTCGATGGTGTATTGGTAGTCGATCTCGCTCTTGCCTTCATTGATGCCGTTCGGGTGGGGAGACACCTTGATGGCAATTCCGGGGTTGACCGGGGTACCTGGACGCCAGGGTTCATCGTACTGCTTGCCAGGGCCGAGAAGGAGACTATTGGCGACTCCATGGATCTCGGGGACGGACCAGAGGTAGACATCATGAGAACATTGATTAGAGACGATGGCCTTGGCTTGGGTGAGGGCCACGAATACACTGAGAGTGAGGGCCTGGCCAACCATGGCGGCAGATGGTGACAGAGTTTGGATCCTTCACAGATAAGAGGATTGGTGTTGGTATGGATAATGCAAGAAGAATGGAAGGCCGATGGATGGATATTGGTGTGATTAGTAGAGCAAAGAAGAGATGAAGGAAACAGCCACGTAGGGAGCTTATAAACACGTCCCGGAATGAAGACGGAAGGCTCTGGAGACGACTTGCCTGGTGTTTGTTGCCCACTGCCTCGAGAAGCAGTTAGGACGAGTACCTGGTGGGCAGCTTCGCTTTGAGGGGGAGTCACGGCGAGGACTTCCTTCCCCCTTCTCGATCTGCACCGCCGTCCGCTGCCAGACCCCAGGTGTGAGTGGAGCTATGGTTTTTCATGGCTTCCATCGTGAGGAGGTTGCTGAACGGCATCCCGACGGCTGTAGTTGGGCTGCCGGTATACGTAGCTAGCAATTCAGTACAATTGCAACTATCTGGCCTTGAACACGCCCCATGATGCGTTCGCAGACTAGCTTGTGGAGTAGCGCGCTGAAGAACATGAATAGTCTAGGGAAACGATAGGAGAATTGCGAATTAGTCTACGGTTCAAAGTTCTCGAATTGTCCTCGAGACCAAAATGTACAGTAAGTACTTGGATCATGGGGGAGTTGAAGTAAGTATTACTAAAGCACATGTGACTCTCGAGATTCACGAATTAGAAGCAAGGGTAGGAATAGTGAGTTGGTGGCGAGAAATTCATTTTTGAAACACGTCTGCATCGCTTGGGGATGATCGATGGAAGCCTTCGTGTGGACGGGTTTCGTCAGACGACGTTGGTGGGCGAGCCCCCGCTTACATAATCTACGCACCCCCGTCATGCAGGTGATGTGCCTGAGGATGAAACGCAACGAACCTCAGGTGTTTGCAGTGATAGAATAAGACCACGATGCCTCCTGTTTTTCCTCTCTCGCTCACATTCTCTCAATTTTACCCTCCTCCAGCTCCTGGATAGCTTCACTCATTTTCTTCTTGTAATCTAATTCCGCAATTCGTCCATTCGCACGCCTCAGAATACGCGCCGGACCCCGCCCTGAGCCAATCCCATTCTTTTATAACTAGCCATGCTCTGCCCCAACGCCCACAGCACTTCATCCACCATGAGTGCCAAACTCAAGGAAGTGCACGCACAGCTGCCGCGCAGCTTCGATCGGGCCGACGAGCCCTGGCTCCACTACCTCAACATCGACATCATCTGGAAGGTACTCGGATACACGCTCTTCCACCCCTGGACATCATGGGTGCTCGTCCTGTGTTTGCGCGCACAGCTTACGCCCTACCACAACCTCGAGATGAAAATTGCCATGGGATGGGCATTGGCCATGAGCGTAATCGGCATCTTTAACATCTTCAGCGACAGAATTGCGTACGGCGCCCCCCGCGAGGTAGACTTGAGCGACGAGGTCATTGTTATAACAGGCGGTGTCGAGGGGCTAGGAGGTCTACTGGCGGAGACATATGGCATGCGCAGTGCGAATGTTGCCGTGCTGGACACGAAAGAAATCAGCGATGAGGAGGGTGAGGAGAAGGGCATCTTGTACTACAAGTGCGATGTATCGGATGCAAAACAAGTCGAGGCCGTTGCTGCTGAGATTGTAGAAGATGTAAGGCCCTCTCTATACATGCATTTTATAAAAAAGAAAAAGGAAATGCTAATGCAACACAGCTTGGTGTACCCACGATCCTAATCAACAACGCTGGAATTGCACACAGCAAGTCAATCCTAGACTCCACAGCAGAAGATGTTGAGAAGTATGTTTCCCACCCACTCCTCTTCTACATGAATCTAATCCCCTCTACAGAATCTTCCGCACAAATACCCTCTCCCACTTCAACACACTCCGAACCTTCCTTCCCCACATGCTCCGCGAACGCCGCGGCACCATTGTAACTGTTTCCTCAGTCCTCGCCAACCTAGGCGCTGCAAACCTCTCCTCCTACACTGCCTCCAAAGCCGCACTCCTGGCACTCCACCAGTCTCTCCGCGCAGAACTAGCACAGCACCCAGACGGAAAGGATGTCAAGACGATACTTGTTACCCCGGGTCAGATGAGCACAAAGATGTTTGCTGGTGTGAAGACACCCAGTAACTTCTTGGCGCCTGTTGTCAATCCCGTGGATGTTGCGAAGGATATCTTGAAGCTAATCGAGAAGGGTGAGAGTGGGGAAGTTGCCGTACCGCTGTATTCGCAGTATATCCAGATCCTCGGCGTCTTGCCGGTTGGCGTCCAGGCGCTCATCAGATGGTGGAGTGGCGTTGACACTGCTTTGGCTAAGGCCGGGCTGGTCGAGAAAGAGACGAGTGTGAAGAACGATTAGATACCCCGTGCGGCGAGGAGCCGATATATATAAATATGTATGACACCGCTAACGAAATATGGATTTGTTGTAAGGTATACCTGGTTAGTAGCATATGTAAGATCATCGCAGGGTGCTGTTGATAGCAAGTATTATAAGCACCAATTTCGCTCATCATACAGGCTGCCTTTTCATCATATATGGTTCATTTTATGCTTCTATCGAATCTGCTCTGTGCCTCGTGCTTGGTTTGTTGATTTATTTCTTCTCACACCAACATGCAAGATCAAGGTACATGTATTCTGCAATGGACACGTGATAAAGGAGTATGATTGCGATAGCTGGCCGGTACCTAGGTACAGATCAAGCTACACTATTACCATCCTCTAGCGCTTCTCGAGCACTTTTAGACAATCGAGTGAGTATATCCCATCCTCCATTTTTCCTTCTCGTCATTATCATAAGCAATTTCTTGCAGCAAGGGGTATCCGATCCATCAACGCCTAAGAAGCCGAGGATCCACAAACACCATATGATGCTACCCATTCGCCGCCCCAGGGGTATATGAACCAAACACCAAAAAAACATTTGACCTTAGAAAATCTCTTCGTCGGCGACCGCTCGCAGCATGGGGTATATGGGTCGTCCACAGGAAAGGAAAAGGAGAGAGGCCCAGAAAACACCGTTCTCCCAAAATGCAATAATACCGAGACATTCCGATGATTCACTTTTGATCACCTTCATTTCGTCTTCCTCTTTTGAGTACCTCAGTACATGCGTCCAGCAAACTCCACCTCGGAGCTACCACTCGACTCTGTACGCCTGTCCCCGCTCTTCACCAAAGCCGGTTCCATCCCAGACTGAGCAATCGTATGCGTCTTTGTCACCTGGATAGAGTTGTTCATGGGCAGTCCCTGGATTGTGTCCCCTCCTCTCTCCACGAACGAAATGTTTCCAAAGACAAAATCGTCGTCGTCGCATGTCGGTCCCGTTTTAGCCATCTTATCTCTCTTCCCCTTATTGAGTTTGAAGGACCGGTGGTAGATATCCGAGTTAGAGACCCTGTGCTGGTGCGCGTAGGTGAGTTCGATGAGCTGGTTCAGGATCCGGAACTCCATCTTTAGCTTGATGCTGTAGATCATGGCTTTGAAAACGGTGTGCAGCTCGAAGAAGCCCTTATATTGAACAGCGAGTAGCGCTACATCCATGGCTATAATGATCAAATTCATCGCAATCAGGTGTCTCAAGACCTTGCGCGTCTTCTGGCTTTGCTCACGCCCAGGGCTGAAATAGACGGTGCTCCCTTGGTTGAAGATCTTGGATGTTTCATACACGTAGAGAGAGGATATGATGATCTCCTGGCAGAAGAAGATGGTGATCTGGACATTGGTGTACAGCTTGTACGGACGAACAAATGGGCCGGGATAACTGCTATTGGCACCAAGGGACAAGACTCCGATGGGGACGTGGCATATAACGGCGTTCACGATGATCATTCCGAGAATCCAGCGCAGCTTCGTAGTGTTGGGAACCACAAGGTGCAGGCGTGAATAGAGCACGACAGACTGGCCCGTTACCATCATGCACCAACCGATCACCACGAAGGTCATGGCGGTCATGGTGCTCCAACCAGGCTTTGACACGCCGTAGAACTTGAGCCTAGGAGAGTTGTCAGTCGGCAGTGCTTCGCCATATGCGACACTCACGACTGGACAAAAGAGAAGGCGCAGTGGAGAGATATACATACATGAAGCACAGGCTGTAGGGCAGGATGCCGATGGTGGAGACAATGAGTGACCAGAAGTAGAGGCCCGAACGCCGCTTGAATGCCGAGATGATGATGTAGAGCAGCTCGAGCGAGTTGTAAACAGCAATACCGCTGAAAGCAGCCATGGTCATGGCGAGACCAGTGTTTGTCTGCCGGATAGGGCCTGAGAAGCCGCCGCTGGAAGCCATGGCGTCGACAAAGCCTAGCAATAGGGTGCGGCACTGAGCTTTTGAGGTGTTGCGAAGTTGATGCTCGGAGCTTCGTTGTTGGGGCTGAGCTTGCTCCGGTCGGCAGGTCCGATCCTTGGGTCACGGGATACGGTGAGGGAGGAAGCTGGGGTATATGGGTACAAAGTGCGGTGACGCACACTCCAGGCGTTGCAACTTGACGACCTGCAAGCGCTGCACAGCACTTTCGAGAAAGAGTAGTGAAGGTAGCAAGTAAAATTGCCTTTCGACGCCGGACGTCTGCCAGCGCCTGCTGACCAGTCTCCAGGCGCCAGGGCTAACCCATGAAACAGCCCTGCCGAGTGAAAGTTGGTGGGTGAAAGGTCGGATCTGGCAGTGAGGGACTAATCAACCTCGACAGGGCAGAGCGAGCCCAACGATATACTACCAATGCACCAGATTGCTCCGCTGACTTGCAACCCCACAAGCAGCATGTACTGCAGATACTCGAGCCTGTTCCGGATTTGAGCTTTAGCATCACACATGGACCCGCGCGCTGGGGCTGAACCGCTTCAATCCAGCCCTTAAACCAAGCCATCGGTTGCGCCTATCCCCCGAGCGCACCAACAACATGTCGCTTTCTCAGGTGAAGGGTTGGTGGCGCAGGCGCAGAATCTGCTGCTGGAATGCACAGCTACTCAAATACGAGTATTGGCCAATCAAAACGCAGCAGTGCTCAAGCCATCATAGGATGACACGGAACGAACAGATAAGGCAAGTCAGATCTTACCACCAATGTGAGCCAGCCTGCCTGGGTAAGCGAGCGCCTTGGAAAGGAGTGGGCCTACGATCAATTTAAAGTGCAGGACATGCTTCAGAACACTATCGGAGAAAACCTCGCACACCGCCGTCACATTGCAGGGTCAGAAGCGACAGGACTGTATATGTAGCCCAGGACGCCATGAGGGTTGACAATGGAACTATAACAAAGCCAATGCAACATTAAAAAAAGATCGGCCAAGACATGCATCCACCACTATCGTAAGAGGTCCCTATGTTCAAAATTTCGAGAGTGCCACTTTTGGATAAGACAATAAACCTAGCCGGCGCCCGGGAATATTCTGCCGCAAGCAGAAATCAAGTTGATGGGAAAATGGTTCCGGGATAGCATTTAAGGTTTGATATGTCGTCGGATTTGAGATACGAACGCCACAATGTTGAATCAGGATCAGGGAAATTTGGGGCAACACGAGTGCAGGTGAGACCACTAGTCGTTCGGAAAAAAAGGTTTCAACCTGGATGACCGAGGGACTAAAAGACTGTCTGACTTTACGAGTTGACGATCAGGAGTGGAGGGTCCACACGTTCGCAGTGATCTTGGGATCCTTGACCAGTGAAGACGACACAATGAGCTCTGGTAAGTTCGAAGTGTTGTGGAGTACATACATGAGTATATTATATCACAGCTGAAAGCCTGTGCATAAAATTGAGAATAAGGTAGCAGTCATACATGTCACCCGATCATCAAACGACTGCGATTAGGATTGGGATTGTGGGAACAGAGAGGAACGATTTTCAGGAAGAATTCTTGGAAATTGGGTATCTTTGTGGTTGATGACTTGTACGATCTCCTGCTAAGGTTCCCGATCCCTCGCAATATTCTAAGCCGACCTCCCCCTCTTAGCGACACTACCGTCACGACTCAGTAGTGCCCCATAACCCGAGTTGAGCCCCCACGAACCCCGGATCGAAGTATTTTGGTACCCACCTCTCTTAGATCTGTTTTCAAAAGACCATCTCATGCGGCCTGTCCTTGCTCTGCAGGCTAAAGCTCGAGCTCAAATAAGTCTCCAAATCTTTGACTTTCCGAATATTCGCAATTAGGGCCTTGTCTACTTTCTTCTGGTCTTCTATTCGCTGAGGATCTGTCTCTTTCTTCTGTGTAGTCTCGCCATCCTTGAAGAAGTCCTCTTCGCCCTTGCCGTCTTTCTTCTCTCTCGCCCAGTATTCATCCTTGCTCGCCTGCTCCAGAACCTCACTATCCGCACCAGCAATATCGACAACCGTCGAGGTTGCGATGACGTAGCGATGGTTAACGCGGCGGAGGGGTACACCGTTAAATTTGAAGGGCCCAGTAATGAGGAGTACGCCTTGTGAAAGGTTTCGGAGGAGAATGACGCGCTTTCCTCGGAATCGGCCTGAGAGAAGGATGAGGACTGTGCCTGGGACAAGAGATTCACGGTATTTCGTAGGGTGTGCGGTTTTGCGTGCCTACAGGGAATAATTGGTCAATTTCACATCCAATTTCATGCCGAAAAAAACTCCTTGTATCTAGGTTTATCCCAAGACACCTTCGATAGTTGAGTCGAAAATATCGGGTTCATACATACCTTCTTCATTATGGCTTCGTCCTCAGCCGGGTAGTACTTGGGACATCTCTGGTCGGCCATTGTATGTTGAGAATGGATAAGCTTATTGGTTTAGTGGAATGAAAATCAAAAGAAAATATTGAGTTGCTACTATTTTTTAGAGAAGTCCAATGGTTGCGTATATTGAACGCTGTATTGATCTCGAATTCAAGATCCAGGCGTGCGACTCGCTTGTTGATCAGCGCTAAACTAAAATAGGAAAGGATGCAGATCAGCCAGAGCTCAACCCAACTTCATACCTTTTGCCCTCTTCATAATACTCAACATACCTCAACAGTCAGCTAAAGTCACGGTTTTTTACCGTTTCATCGCGTTTAAATATAAGGAAAATTTGATTTGTGCTCGAAAAATCCCTCGTCTACTATCCAGCTAATCCAGGTTCTCACATCAATATAAGCCCTTGTTTCTCCCTTTATCTTGTTCCTCGAACGAATCCGGGTCCTCAAATATGAATGACAACCTGATCCTCCAAAAGCTCTCCAGCCTTGAAGATCTGGAACAGCAATACCCCAACTGAAGCTAGCCAGAACGCAGTACGCCATAGTGATTGCGTCTGGTTCGCAGCATAAAGATAAGCAACTGCATATCCAATGCGCAGGCCTAAAAATATGAGAACATAGAGGTTCAATAAATCTGCGTATCTAAATACTAACGTCTGGAGCATCTCTCGGCGCGAATAATACTTACGAATACTGCCCCCTGAAATAGTGCCGAGGACGACCGCTGCAACGAGGAGAGGAAAATTCTCGAAACTATTCTTTGAAAGTGCTTCAAGCCTCTGGAATTTGGACCATGTTGTATTTGATACTGCAGTCTGTAGCTTAGCAGTGTACTCGGCTGTCCATGGACGAAGATTATTGTAGGCCCTGTTATTAGCCTTTCCAACAATGTAAAGCTGTGTATATAATTAACCGGTAATCTTCAAATATGAGGAGGCGGGAATGGTCAGCTTACCGCATAGAAATGAGGTGCCACTGATAGTATCCAAAAAACAATGATCCCGTAAATCGAGTAGTTTGGTGGCCGTGCGGAGTCGTAGTGATCTAGCGCCATGATGTTGCTCTCTGAGCAACTGGAACTTTATTTGCAATATGGTTGCAAGTGTGGTGTTGGTAGGTAAATTCGGGGCAGTGTGTGACTCATGGCTCCCTTTGTACTCGATGTCTCGCGCCGTTTGCGGGAATTCGTTTCTAAATAACATTAACAAAGAGAATCCTTCAGTTGTACCACATTTCTAGAAGCTCGGCTAGCTATTCGGTCTTGATGTATATGGCGATCAAATTATTTGGTGACAAAAAAGGCGTTCAACAGTGTCTCTGATACTCCCTTAACAACTTTTTTAAATCCCCTTGTCTTAAATGCTACTCTCTTTCCAATAGCCGACCTACCTTTTCCTCTGCTTCTTACCCTACGCTTCGAAAATCTTTTCACCATGCATAGTCTTAATCACCTCAAAAATGAGGCCAAGCTCGAATATCCCAAAGAACTACCCATACATAGTGTTATTTGTGATACCCAGAGCCAACTCACGCTGCAAATAATTCAACCAAATCACGAGCTTGTTAAGGGTCTCACAGAGCAACCAGCCATAGGCTCGTCAATGACAAGTCTTATGTGGTAAGAGAGCCTAATTTTCCTAGTAAGCAAAGGGTGACACTAATGGAACTCAGGCAGATACAATCATTCAATCGCTTACACGTCTTTCTGGTGACTCAAAAATTTGGAGAACTTAATACAAGGTCATGTTCAAGGACCTTTGGGACAACCTATATCATTGACGGTTAACATTGGAACCACCAAGACCTAGGCAAATACCAAATTCCCAGTAGCAACTGTAAAAAATAACACGTTCCCAAATATTGGTAATCAAGCTCTTTCTATGCCCTTTAACGGAACACCGAAACACATCACCACGACGCTCCCTAGTCTTGGTAAGCCCTTTGACATTCTATATACTCGAGACAAAATACGCTACGACATTTTGAAGATGGGTATCGGCATAACTATTTCCAATGCCCAGGCTCTAAGCTAAGGAAACTCTCCATGTCCTGATATTTGGCTAAATCTTGGTCAAATTTTCTTGGATTCTTGGATTCTTTCTGTAAAAATACCTTACAATATCATTGTCTATCCTTAAATACAAAATCTTCCCCACAGTGACTTGCCATATGCTTTCGACACACTACGCAAATGAATGACGGGAGTTCTTCATTTGACTACACCCGCTACTTGTCATCTGCGGTGCGCAGAAGTAAATGCTTCAGTCGATAGTGCTGGAGCCTAAGCCGTCAAGAGTGATCTTTTGTTATTCAACATTGCATCCGCTTCAGTCCATAGCTAGAAATGTGTCGAACCCGATGATCCCAAATCAGAGGTACCAGAACACGATTACACTTGTTGCCATTCTGAATATCAAGGGGATCCTGCTGCTGTTATGGATCTAGCAGCACAGCTGCGTGTCATTGCAAAACCGCAGGATATAAAACGAACTCTCGATCCTAAAGCGGGGTCGTGGTTTAGAACTGTAGGTGGTGATGCCCAAGGCCTGTTGCCCACGAGTAAATACTCCAAGATTCCCAGGGTTTCTGGTTCAAGATACATGTGCGAATAACCCATACAGAAATGGTATTTAGCGTCAACACTTGTGACTAAATGACCACGGCACTATGGCGCCTCACATTCATGCTCAGTAACGGCTCCAGCTCTTCTTCTTTGCACCTTCCCTCTTCGCAATCGTAATCTCTACCAACAACCACACCATCGGTACCCCAATCTCCTCAATTGATCCCCACAAGCTCATTGCCCCGCCTTGGCGCATCTCTCCAAGGAAAAGAAACATCCGTGCGCCAAGCCGAATTTTAATCTATTTTCGATGGTCTAACATGGAATTACCGGTTTCGGACGGGGACTGAACGCCAATTCACGTGGTGGCTTAACTATGTGGGGCGTGGGCGGGTAAGCACAGGGGTCTAGAGTATTGAGGATCTCTGAGGGGGTGGCTAATAAGTAGCCTAAATGTTGGAAGGAGAGGATGGAAGACAATAGGGAATTTGGGGGGTGAATGATGTTCTACTTCTACACTTATGCCTCGCACGGAATTGCTATACGGTAATTGTTAATTTTGCTCTCTGACACACGAAATACGATATGGTAACGCCGGCTAAATACAATCCTTTTCTTCTATTAAAATTAATATAATGTTTTTCTTGTTCCTCCAGATACTAAACTAGTTTCTCAGACTACCTATACTTAACATTCCATGCAGAAATGTAGCTACGTTAGTCGTGAAACATCATCATAAGTCCTCGCATTGTTGATCATCAAAAACTATATTTCATGGATACTCCACTATCACCTTTGTCAGTTAGTGATCACCCTTTCAGGTCGTTCGCATATACGACGCGAATGTTCGAGCAAATCATACTTACTATAAGTTTTACTCCGGGGAAGGTATAGGCGTGGACCCCGCTTATTTGAATTCGTGACAAAGACATGGTATGCTATGGGGATATTCCAACGGCTCCAAAAACAGACCTGTTTTTGTATAGTATTATATTTGGCGGGGCTTAGAGACTTTCGGTGGAATCTAGAAATTATAATAGGATCTCAGGAACGGGGCATATGAGAATGGTGAATTTGTGTCATTCTCTCGTATGGGTGTCTTGGTTGAATATTTTGATGCATAGTTCGAACACACATGCTCGGGCACCATGTCCTGTTTCCCCTAGCTGAAAGAGCTGAATCTAAACCTCAGGGGTTGTTGGATGTGGAATTAGGAGCGTCGTGAATGCGTACTTTGGTGACAAGCTAGGATTACGCTCAACACTCAAAATCTGCACGAAACCTTTCGGGGGGCCAATTAGGAGGGAAGGTTCTGTCACAGAGATTTATCGAAATACATTTATATATATTCTTTTTCTAGGCCTTAAGTTCTAGGAATGTGATTTTCCTTTAGAAAAGTATTTCAAGGTGAATTCATCGCGTCGTTACAGCTCTCATAATTTAGCAATTATAGACATGCCTTGTGCTAGAAATGCTTCCACAACTGAGAGATACTTACGAGCTGAAGGTTAAATTAGTGTAGAAGTATACTATGCCCTTTGAAGCTAGTTTACGATTTGTGGACCCCGCCATATGCATGGACTCTCCAAGATATTGATTCTTCTATTCAGTATGTAATTATTCCAAAATCAATGGCCCAGCAACTTATAAACTCTTTCCAGCATGTTACTTTTTGGAAAAATCCCAGAACTAAGAATATTATTCTTAGATTGTGACTGAGGGACAAGTATAAAGGAAATCAAATTCAGATATCTTACAATAACTGCTTTGACCTTGGAAATGCGTTGCTACAAATGATGGAATGTGCTGCTTCTTAAAGGGGTTCGAGGTTTGAAATATTTTACCTCTAGAGTGCTACAATGTGTGTGGTTTAAATGAATCTTGTTAGGATGTTTGTTGCTAGCTGTTTTGGTAGCCCAGGCTCGAGCACAAGAGTTTTATCGCTAGTATTATAGTGTAAGTCAGGAACGGAACATGCTGTAGTTTTAGAGGAAATTTCTCTGTCATTCGAATTTAAGAAGTGGGATATCAAGGACTAAGTGCGGCAGCATAATAGAGCTCTTTAGACATGTAGCTCCAGTGAATCTAAGGTTAATAACACAATCTCCATTGATAACATCGTACGAGAAATAAGGGGGAGTGGGGGTGTTTACGTGATTGGGATGATATGCAGTGTCCTGAAATATACCGAATAAGAGGGGGTAAAGTGTAGAGTGACAAATTAGGACAGAATTCCGAGACGAAATGATGTGAGGCCCAATAGCATCCATCCTATTCTGTATTTTTTCCGCATTTTAGCTATATCCTCTTAAACTAAGAATATCTTGAGGTTCCTCTAATGTTCCTTTAATTATACAGGTACTACGGAGAGCATCAGTTTCTGATCAAATTTGTGAACAGCAAGGTCATGCGCAATATTGTCGGATAGATAGCATCTCTGCAGAAATGATGCTACAATCAATTCTCGTAGATATATATGACACTAGAGTGTTACGTACTTCATCATACGTCACACGTGTATAAAACCATGACAACTTTTTGTTTAATTTGAGAACCGTAGTTAACATAAATGGTACATCTACCCCAGCCATCGTTTAACTTCGTGCTATTCGAACCCGCTAAGACGACGAAACCCATAGTCAAGTCGACAAGTGTGATCTTGGCCATACTGTAACCAGCCAAACCAAAAGAGCCCATCCCGCCCTCTTGTGCCAATTCCAAAGATTTGGTAAACCCCAGGATATATGAGTTGAGAGTGTGGTGATAATAACTCCACAAGAACACCATGTATCGACCAAAGATGCGCTTTGAGAAGATGCAGAGATCGCAATGCAGAATATACAAGAAGTGCGCAGGAGAATTAAAGTGATAAGAAACTGGTCAAGCCATTCCAGTCGACCGGAGAAGACCACATGTGGGATGTAGCATTTACATGATAATGGAAGGGGCTGTTCAAAGTTAGCACTAGCAAATCTTCAGGTCCAATGTGACTTACTATCGACGTTTTGTTTAATAGACTTGTGGGGCAGAACAGAACCGCCATTGACGTACACCTCGTCGCCAATAGACACGTCGTCGCCTAGAACGGTGACATTCTCCAACCGTGCCCATTTTCCGACAGTGCTGTTCCAGCCTACAATGGTGGACTTGATCCAGGCGTGGTCCTTGATTCTGCTGTTCTTGAGGATGACGCAGCGTTGCAGTCTAACACCATCACCAACAACTACGTTCGGGCCAATGGTTACATTGGGTCCAATGCGGCAGTTCTTGCCAATCTTCGCTGTGGGATCGATCATGACATTGCCTTGGTGCACATATGGGACCGAAACAGGGGTGAGCATCTTCGAGCCCTTTCGGGACAAAGAGGCCAAGTACAAGCAGGTGCCGGAGAGGAAATCCTTGGGCTGCCCGACGTCCATCCAGAAGCCCTCCAAATCGAATGAATGTAGCTGGCCGTCCTTGCAAATGGCGGGGAAAGTCTCCTGCTCAATTGATGTGGGTCGAAGCTCGATGCGGTTCAGTACGGTGGGGTTAAGAATGTAGATACCAGCATTGATGCGGTTTCCCACAAACTCAACGGGCTTCTCGACGAAACGGTCTATCCTCGATGTCTGGTTGGGCTTGTGGACAACCACACCGTACTTGGAGGGCTCCTCCACCTTGGTCACGACAATTGTGCCCTCATCGCCGTGCTGCTTGTGGAATGCAGCAAGCTGCTTGAAGGGGTAATCGCAGGTAACGTCGGCATTGAGAACGAAGAAGGGGGTGTCGTCCTTGCCGAGAACGGCCTCGGCAAGCTTCAGAGGCCCTGCCGTGCCGAGGGGCTCTGTCTCGAGGGAGAAGGTGATTTTGACGTTGTATTGCTCCTCGAACTGTGCATTTCCGGTCAGTTGGGTGTCCCAAGAGGGGAATTGGCGTCGGGATACTGACCGTCTTCAATGCCTCGGTCATGATCTCTGGGCGGTAATTCACGGCCAGGACAATGTCGGTGACACCCGCAGCAGCCAGTGCCTCGATCTGGTGCTGGATCATGGGCTTGTTCGCAAACTCAACGAGCGGCTTGGGATAGGTGAGGGTCTATGGCAGGTATCAGTACGTGCGCTATGGTGCAGCTCGCAGGGCTTTCTCAAGCCAGGTGAGCGGTGAGCGGGCGGCGGGCATACGAGAGGTCGCAGGCGGGTTCCAAACCCTCCGACGAGGATGATGGCTGGGTGGGGTCAGTGACACTCAAGATAGATGGCAGAGGAGTGCTCACCTTTCATGTTTGCGGTGGGGGTGGTGGTGCTGGTGTGGGAACTGTGTGCTGGAGGGTGTCTGGCGGGGTGATGCCGAGAGCGAGTGGATCTTGGATACGCTGGAAGCGAGCGGGCGAGGTGGGCGACGAGAAGACAATGTGGAGAGGCGGTGCACAACGACGCAGGGACGAGTGAATTGCAGTCGGGGTCAAAGAGCGGACGTGGTGCAGTGAGGACAGCTGGTTATAAGGTCGACTTTTTGGCGGGTGTCTCTAGCTCGGAGCTCGCGCCAAGCAGCCAATGGGTCCCCTTTCCTGACCACACATTGCCTCCATCCTTGGCCACTAATTCCACCCTGACAGCACCCCTACCGCCGCCAGCCCCTGGCCGGTGCCCTCTGTGCTCCCGGATGGCCCAGCCCATGTGCTGCTAATCCTGTCTTTTCCCGCCATTCTGATGGGGAGCATCGTATCCGTGCCTGCGACAACCGCCTCATTCGCTGCAATGCCGTCACGCGCAGCCCCTCCTCGCTATTCCGCAGGTACAGGCGGTGCTCTGTTGGTCACTCTCTCGCAACCCAGGTCACCGCCCTGCATCGGCCATGATCTCGCGATGCCCACGCGGGATATCCAGCCCGGAGGCGAAATTGGCGGCGCAATGCCCCGGGAGAGCAGTTTCTGGTCGTCACACTCGTCCACCACCTGACGGGCCGGCTGTGGCTGGCTGTGGCTGAATCCAGTCGTGGGCCGTCGACATGTAGTCGCACTGTGAATCGCCGCCGAAACTACTCGTCTACAGTATGCTCGACGTTGGAGCGTTCTGGCGGCGCCTGATCATCTCCTCAGGGACGCCGTGCCAGGAATCCCTTCCGTGGCATTACGACTCCACCCGGCCCGTTACTTCACACCCTGTGCGAGGTCACGCAAAGACCCAGATTAGGACGCGCGTTGGGCCTGCGTGTCTTCAGCCTTTTGGGGCAAACCTACTGAACCTTAGCACAGTTCATCCTCGAAAGCTTCGTCTATGTGTGGAAAATGTGGACGTGTTCCTCCGGTTCTGTCTGTCGGCCTACTACCGTGGCTCTTCTTCCTCAACAGCCTCGCCAACGCTTCATGGCGCCCAAATCTCGCCAGATATTCAAGGCGTCTCGACTAATCTGTGCGGTCGAGCCTTTTTTGTATTCAACATGTGTCAGACTCCTGTGACTCGTATACCCGTTTGGAGTCGTGTGCACGAGCATCAGACTGCCGCCCGACGTCAACCCTAAGTAAGAGCTTCAACCCGCACATTACCTGTATCGGCAACAGCGTTGAGTTCTATCGAACACTGGACGCTAACGCATTCTGAGTAGCCTCGACATGCGATCCACCTCGAGTCTCACTCAGGCTATATTGCCCTATTAGGCCATGCCATCATGCCATCTATACCGTTCGGCGACTTTCGGATTTCACTATAGAATGATTCTCACCCACTCAGCAGCCCAATTGCTTGTTCACTAGAGTGGCTGAGCTCTGCCTTCCAATATTTAGCTCAGTGGTTCCTATACAAAGACCTCGCCACAAGCTTCCGGATTAGGAAGAGTCGGGTCTCCTGGTCTAAACTTATATCGCACTGCATCAGCCATGCCCAAAGCTTCAGCATCACTTGTAATCCTTTCTGAGACCTTTGTTGAAACACATTCAATGGAATAAGCCTTTGCACTTTTACTTCTCTCTTGTGTCTCATTTTCCTCCCAATTGCATACATTTCTTCAATCATCCAGTTCAAACACTTTGAAGACTACTACTCCCGCATCGCAGTCACCAGCACGACTATCAACTCCGCCATCTTAAGCGTCAGCACGTAGACAGATGAATCGTTTTAGTTGGTTCTCGACCTGCATTCTCTGTTGGGCGAGATCGCATAGCGCGATCCCGGAACTATCAGCTCCTGCAGAATTTACGCATTTGACATCTCGAATCGTTCGCCTGTAGACCGATGTCCAACTTAACTTTAGAGACTATGTAAGACTTGGGAGGCTTAAAGCAAGACACGAGAGTGCGACAGATGCTGGAATAGCGAGGATAGAAGAAATAGCGGGTGGCATGGTTCTGGCGCCCAAACAGAGTTTGTGCGGATTCCGGGCCGTTGCAGTGTCCCGCTTGGCGTTATCGCTACGAGGCTTAGGATATCGATCTCTCGACTGGTGCAAACATCTTGGGCAGGAATGATAGAGTTCCGGGGAAGTTTCTCTAGACTGCTTTCTTCATCGAGCCGGGATCAGCGTGCTTGGAGAAGTATTGTCAAACTCTACGATTGCAATAGGCGATTCTTGGAGAGATTTTCCTTTTGAACGTTGATTACTCTTTGATTCGTTTGGAAAGCGTGAGGTGTGTTATCCTGGTCCGTGTTGACCGGCCCCGTTGGTGGACCACGCTTGTTGCTTCATGCTCCACTTCGCGCAAGCACTTGCGAGACGTACATATCCTTATTGCGGGGAAATGATGACATATTTGGCGTAGCAGTTGGCCCGGGCGAGAGAGAAAGTGTAGACACCAAGTCTAGAAAAAACAATGTCTATTCAAACAACGACCGAAAAAGCCCTTCTCCATTATTGCCACTCTACTACTCTACCGCAGCTGACCATATTCTAAGCATCCACAAGGGGGAAAAAGATTTCACCCCATTCAAACCCTTACGATATTCACCTTGTAAGAATCGACCGATCTTAACCTACTTCTCAGCACACCAATCCCATGAAGCCCACCCAACAGACTTCCAGCCACTTTTCCCAACCCACTCTCACCCAGCGCCACATTAGTTCCAGCCAGGCATCCCAGAACGCGGTCCAGACTGAGGTAAAAATTGGGTCTTTAACTATTTATCAACTCACATCTTCTCTCTCTCTCTCTTGCACATACCTTCCCTCGACAGAGTAATCAGAGGTGTCCGTAATCAACCCGCTATGTAACTTTAACTTTTCACTCCACCTTCACGCACTATTAGCTCTTTTATATTCGAATTCATGGCGTATCGATGCAACTGGTGATTCTGGCACCAACGCCTTTATAGAACTTATTCCCGATAGCATTTACCAGGACCATCAAAGTTTAAGCGAAGGCCTTTGATGAATCATCAAACATATAAATTCTGTTACTATTTCAACAAGAGAAAAAGAAAAACTGTAGCCCGGTGTAGAGATCGCTGCTCATGGATGTGCCGTGAGTTGGGAGGTTGAAGAGAGTATGGAAGATTCACCATTTCCACCTTACTTGTGGAACATGAGATCAGGTAAGCATACTGCATTCTAAAAGTATTGTCTCTGAGTCTGTTTTAAGTATCTAAACATGAAATATTATTTCTTCGGACATGGCTGTGAGTTGATTGGATTTGAAATGGATTTGATATTCTGTCAGGGTTATGAGAGCATGTGAGTACAATCTTAGTATTCCACTATAACAGTATATTTTGTTTTAGATATATATGATCCTTTCTACATCTCGTTTCGCTATAAGAGAAATGGGCTCATGCCAATTTGTAGATGTGTCTCGACTCGCAATCGAGCACTCAATCTCTCTACATCTTTTCCAGTTTCCTATAGCGGAAAGTCCTCCCGCACAACATAACTTCTTGTAGTTCACTAACATGTTTCGCAGAACTAGCACGCCGGCGGCACTATCCACTCCGCGATACAGTCTCCAAATCCACTCGACGTCGCTTGGCTAACCACCTTGCTAAGCGGCGTTGGGGGAGCAGTAGTGCCTGGCATGAAAATTGCGGGTGAGAAATACGTAAACCCTCATCATCCACTGAGCCATGTAGTCCAGCGAGGTGAACCTGCAAACTTGATATGGAAGCCCAGTATATGACAGATCATGGTGAGTTCACTCCAGTATTTTACCGACAATACTGACAAAGTGGAAATGGGTCTTCATCACTATGGCAAGGTGGCTTTGGGTAACACTCTCTGCTTTACTGGTAGGACCGACGCGGTAGAGAATTGGGCGAAAAAGGGATTAGTTCGTAGACACAAAGGAGGATTGCAGTTGCCTCCACTCCAGTGTTACACTAGCGAAAGGGTATGTAAACATGGTCAATATTCTAAACTTGCATGGGGCTTGCACCATTAGTTGATCTAAGATTGCGCGTAGATAAAGCACTCGTTTTTTTACAAAGAGATTCCAAAGCTCAAAACAGCAGGTCCCCGAACAATCAAATATTTGGAGGAAGAGATTCCCAACTACCAAAAATGGTAGACTCTCCAGCATTGTTTATATTCTTTTCTAGAACTTTTTTCCAACGATTCATAAGCACTATTTATTTATTTTTTGGCCTTTGGGGAAATGGGTTAATTTCTGCCAGGTGTAACAAAACCATGTCGATAAATGCGTGTAGTTATGGAAGAATGGAGAGCAGAAACATAGGTTTTACATTCGACGAAAGAAAAGCCCAGAGATTTACCATATTCTAGGGAATTTTTGCCTTGCCGTGGTGTTCCTAATATCCGCCATGTGGGTGCTTTAGGAAACTCATACATGCGGTAGTCTAGGGAAGAGATGGGGTTAGATTGTTGGAGAAGTGGGAATATTACATCACTGTAGTAGGCAAGGGAGTGTGCTAGGCCATGAAGTTTCTAGTGCCAGTGTCAGCTCCAGTGGCTTCTCTGTTAACACTATCGGGTCATGGGGATGTATGTATAGTGTTCATCGATTATGTTCACAACAAGTAAAATCATTGCATAGCGAGTATGTTAGAGTAAAGCAAACCAGAGCTACAAAGCTGACTCTCCAGAGATCACAGCAGCTGGGCATTTCCCATGGTATCAGGTACGAAAACCATTGGCTACGTAGATCTAGGATTTTCCTGAGATGTAAATCTATTGGCCTGTCTCCTTTTATTTTCAGGGGCAAATCTTGCAAGATATAGAGGTCATGACGGGACTTGGATGGATGCAACCCATCCAAGCTGAACTCAATACATTGAGAACAACGAATCACAACTCAGCGTGCGTTGGCCATCGTCACCGCTGTGGCCATTATACGGAGATGTCCTGTGAAGACAAATTGTACAAAAAGGAACATAGGGTGCAGTGTTCTGAGAAAGGGCGATTTGGGTCGCGTGCCTCAGGCGATGCATTGCACGTGTGCAGTCAGCGTTTTCGGCGGTGTTGTGGCACAGCCATGTGTACCTGGCCTCTGCGGTGGCGTTGCCTGGACCCTGGAAGAGGCGCACCACAGCCGCTTACGAATCCGTGCATGGCAGTACTCATGCCCTTGATGACGATGGTGTTGGTGTTAGGCTTGTGGTGGAATAATGATGATGTGATATGACAAAGTGCTTCCGGAGAAATCCCGAGATGCAGCCTTGATGCTGGCAGCTTGAGCAGGCATTTCCTGCATGTTCAACAAGAGATATCAAGCTACGTTTCGATATGGGTGGTGCGCACTCGTTGGTCGGGATTCGAGAGAGTATGCGCTCGTATCCAAGGCGGCATCAGCTGGAGATGGGAAGGGCTGGTTCCGCCCTTGGCTAGGCACAGCTGCCTGGCTCGATGGGTCGATAAGGAGGACAGGTCAGATGCACGGTTGCATGCGATAACGGCGGCGGGGCAGTCGTTCGCGGCGAGTACGACATTCCAGCGCTGGGTGCCGCAGTACCTCAGCGACTCTGGGAGTGCGACAGCGCCGAAAAGCATAGCAAATTGGAGTACAGAACCCAGAGCGTTCGTGCGTGAAGGCGAAGAGTCTGCTGCAAGAGACAGCAATCAAGCCTCGAAGTTGCTGGAAGGCTCGCGCGCCCGGTTTTGGGCTCGCGCACGGGCCATCTGTTAGTCACCACCTTTGTGACTGTCACAGCCTCAGCTTGCCGCCTACCGCCTACCGCCGACCGCCTGCCTACATAAACCCGCCTGCCGCTCCACTCCTCCCTCTCCTCCATCCCATCCTCAAACCACCACCTCCTCCGCTCGACAGACCAGCTCCAGCACCCAATCCGTCCCAGCACACTCCCTCAAATAGCTCGCATACACGAACGTCAACATGCAGATCTTCGTGAAGACCCGTGAGTACCTCGTCGCCACTTTGCTCCCACGATAGCTTGCTAACGGTCTGTTCAGTCACTGGAAAGACCATCACCTTGGAGGTGGAGTCCTCTGACACCATCGACAATGTGAAGTCTAAGATCCAAGA